>JAOTRI020125155.1:0-11820 GCA_028564885.2 Zoanthus sanctaehelenae
TTAGTAGTCATATGTTGAAACATGCTATAAATTCCTTGAAAAGTTCGTATTTGAAGAAAAATCTTTTTTGGGTGTACTCCCGCCTAAAGTGTATGTACTCTGATAAAGGGTAACTTTCGCTGGAGCAAAGGCTTAAAATAATAATAAAAATTGTTTTGGTTGATACATATGGAAGTGGTTTAAATTTTCTAAAGACTCAGTTATAGGTTTATTTGACCGAATGCTCAATTTGAATAAATTATTTTTGCACGTGATGCGCGTAGTTTTCTTTTGCATAATTATATGCTACCTCGTACTTTTTCATGTATTAGTATAATATTAATACGTAATCACACGACTTTTCTCATGCAATTAAGAATATAAAGCACTTGTCAATTTTTTTAAAGACCACAGATTGAATTTGCCCTACGGGCTCTTTTTTTTAGTCTTTGGAATAATTTACTATACAAATTATTTTATCTTTAAGGCTAAGTAAAAAAAAACTCATGTCTAGCGTCCGAATTTTGGAAAATAGGCTTATGATGAAATTGAGCGGTAGTAATTAATGCGTGATACAAAAAAGCAACAGATATGTAAGACATACGTATCGCCCAGTCCACGTTGGAATCTGGTTCGTTTGCTTTTGATAACGTTT
This sequence comes from Zoanthus sanctaehelenae, assembly GCA_028564885.2. Classification (NCBI taxonomy): domain Eukaryota; kingdom Metazoa; phylum Cnidaria; class Anthozoa; order Zoantharia; family Zoanthidae; genus Zoanthus; species Zoanthus sanctaehelenae. Next base: position 635 of record JAOTRI020125155.1, read on the forward strand.
GATTTATTTGACTTTATTTTCCACTTTAAATAAACACTTCGAGATTTAAAAAAACAGGAAGGCGGCCTCGAAAAAGAAAGCGGGCGGGGAAGCTAAACATAAATTTTTGTATGGGTTCTAAGGCCCCACTCACATTTTTTCTATTTAAATTTTGGGTCTATAAAGTTCTTACCATAATAAGTTTTCTTTAGTCTATGAAAGATGGCAGGATGTTTTTGGGATGCAAAAAAAACAGGCTGGATGTTTTTGGTATTGTATTTCATCAGTCCATCAAATCAACAATAATATTAGCAAAATTTACTGCTTAAGGAATCTTGCTTAGATTATTATCATTTGAAAATTTTAAATTACCAATCCGTACATAGTCATATGTGCTCCCATTTAGGATATGACAATCCAGAGATTCAATAGCTGTTGTAATTTGAAGTGTTTCAAGGCAGTCAAAAATATATTATAGAATACAGCTAATATACAAAGTAAAACTTTTATGAATAGACATTTTAGGGTATGTTAAAAATGTAGGATAATTGGGTATAGTATGAAATTCTGCCAGGCCCCTCCGTTTTCTCTGGCATTTAAAATATGTGCGTAGTAGTGGGGCCCCTGGGTTTATGTACAACCATATAGTGATAATTACTATATTTAAAAATGAAATATACGAATACGATAATAAGTAAATTTTGTTTTTGCGATTGATCCCATTGGCATTGGCACATCGATGTGATAAATACATTAATTAGCTGCTACTATTATTTTTTGTTCTTAACGGCAAAATACAGAAATGTTTGTTTTTTACAGAGATTCTTTGCGTGAACTGTAAATGATTTGACTTTTTGGAGTGTAAATATACACGCCTGAAACGCAGCATGGAAACAAGTAAATACTTTTGGCGCGCGCATAAATGAAAACATTTGTGAGAAAATAAAATTCACCATGATAACCACCTGCTGATTGGCTCCTTAACTCGTTTTTGTGTGGGATACCTGTGGTATCTCACACTATTGCTAGGAAAGCACTTAATATTATCGACCGAGGGTTTTATGCACCAGTAATATTTTGATTCAGCGGTATTACTTTCTAAACTATCGCGGGAAACGGGAAATCACCCGTTCGAATTTTTGACCTGAGGGTTTTATTCTCCAGTAATACATGAACTAAACATGCTGTGGAAGCAATAATAATTCCCAGACCCGGCTTAGTTTTTATCTGGCAGGCCTGGTTACAAAACGCAGTTTTTGACAAGCTAGCTCGTCAAAAATTAAATTATCCAATCACCGCGCTGTATTAGTTAGCATTGCAAGGAGAAACAACATTGTGGCCGCCAGCTGTGACTCGTTTATTGACGATTCTTCGAAGAAATTGTACAAGGAACAAAGAAATAACAGTCTTGTTTACCGAAACCGATCAACTTCTTAATCTTAATCTAACAATATTTTGAAATTACTCAACACCGCAACTGTTTAGGGACCTTTAGCAAATTTGGCAGAGAACAATAGAAAATACAATAACTGCACGTTGGAGTGCAGCGAGCGGAGCACGTGCACCGAGTTGTAGCTAAAATTACAATGTGAAAACATCTTTTTTGGACTTGTCGAGAGTACGTGGACGTAAAAACAAAAACTTTCTCGGTATTTGTTTAGCTTCGTTGAGAAACATTTAAACGTTTTCTATTCACAAAGCGAAAAACAAAGAATTAAAACCCTAATGATCCGCACAAATAAGCAAAAAGTAAACCATAAAAGGTGATTTTTCGGAGCCACTATGTTGATGCAATATGTCTCCAATAGGGGTAGTGTAGAGTGAATACAGTAGTGGCCCAAGCACAGAACCTTGAGGAACCCCGGTCAATGGATGACTGATTGACCTTTTCCCTTCAATGAAAACAAACTACGTTCTGCCCACAAGATAGAAGGTGAACCATCAACAAACAGCACCCTGTTTCCCAAAGCGATCATGTAGCCTGTTTAACAATATCTGATGGTTCATTGTATCGAAAGCGGCAGACAAGTCGAGAATCAACAGGATCACATTGTTGTTATCAGCAATATCTAGAGCACAAGATGTCATTCTGCACTCTCGATAAAGCGGATTCCGTACAGTGCCCCACCTTATAGTTTGACTAAAAAAGTTCAAAAAGATTATTTTCACATAGGTATTTGATAACTTGGACAGCAACTTCCTTCTCACACTGTTTTAAAGTAAACGTAAGATTGGATATGGGGCTGTAGTTTGGAAGCAGGTCAGTGTCTAGTGATAATTGCTTCAGTAGTGAGACCAGCACAGCTACTTTCATACTTGTAGGCATTATTACCTGAGGTAGCGATAAGTTCACAATCCTTTTCAAAACCGGTAATAAAGTATCCAGACACTGTCTGAAAACAGTAGCAGCAAGAGGATCTAGCAGCAAGGTAATACTTTACTTTGATACCACTATAATGATGTCAGACAGCTCCTGAATAGTGGTAGATAGGAACTCACAGAAGGTTTAGGCTGGATATTCATATTTTTTGGCAGAATTCGAAAGTAACACTAAAAAAGTGTTTACATGATACATGATAGAGTTCAATCCGGAATGAAAAACAAAATTTGGCACGGTGTTTACATGGCAATGTTTCTAAACGAACTCGTACTGGGACGAAGCCTTACTAAATAAAAAAAAACAAAATGAATTGTATACGACCTTGCCAATATGGATTAGATATAGAGTGCAATCGTGTAATGTATACATGGGATCATTATCCTTACAATGTAAATTCTTCAAATTTCAGTCTCAAATACTATTGTAAAATACAAATCGAGATTTGATTTGACCACAATCCTTAGCGAGTGTCGAAAAGACAATGGTTGCTGCCTCTGGTCGTCCTACAAGAATGCTTGGAGCGTAAAGCGAGCAAGCGTCCTCTTTGTAGATTCATTTTGAATTAGGGTCCTCTTCAAAGTTGTATTTCAATATTCATAATCGAGTTTTTTTATAAGCACGTGGGTATTGAAATTACTTATTTTAATGTTTTCTGCAGTATCTTAAAATTGCAGCCATGTACAGAATGAGTTCTTTCGAAAAAGTTTAAATCAGCTGTGAAAAATTCTGCAGTACGATACAGAATATGACGTCTATTGATAGTAGCCTATATATAGATTAGCAATAAAACAAAACGACCAATTTCAACCACGTTGATAGCTTCTTGACTACGGCAGCACTTGGTTAATTGCACCCGCAGGGTTTTTGTCCACATGCATGCCAAACCCCGGAGGAGGCAACCTAGTAGTCCCCGCGCGTATACTGATATGGATTTGAATGGAATAAAACTACATGTCGATCACATAGTAGGCCAAATGATCCCCATTTCAAGACACTAGGCGCGCATAGTCGTATCGGGTAATTTTTTAGCTTACAACGCGGTCAACTAGGCGCGCATAGTCGTATCGGGTAATTTCTTAGCTTACCACGAGGTCAATAAAGGCTTTTGAACGGAAAAGACGGTGAATAAATAACTCAGTAATAGCTTGCTTTGAGTAAATAACTTGGTTTACAGTTATTCATTTAATTATAACGATAATATATTATTATCGGATTTAATTGTTGGGTAAAAAAACTTGATTTGTCAGACACAAATCGCTGTTACACGAAGTCGACAGACTCGATCCCAAAATCTGCTAGACGCAAAGATCAGAAATTGCAAGTCCGAAACTTAAATTAAGTTTTGACAAACATGAGCCTTGGTTACGTAAAAGAATGTTTTTTGTGAAACAAAAAAAAATAATTACACATTTCCTGTAAATTTTGTCTTGCACGTCCTTTTGCGTCCCAGTAACTATATCACATCTTCGTAAAGGCGGGGACAATTGTGGTGAGAACTATTCCTATGAATTAAACAAACTATTCTTATAAAAAAAGTGTCTATATCTTGAAACGAAGATCGCAACTCGTTCTTGAAAATAACACGAGAAATGCCGATACAAGTCAAGATTTGTTTTGCATATTTCAAAGTATTAAATTTTAGTTTTTCATAAGGGCGAGTAACTTCCAAATTCAATTTCAATGGATACATTTCGAACCTAGAATCGTGCAAAATTACAATTTATCTTACCTTTAATCTCAAGGCAGCAACATAGATGAATATTTTTGCTTGCACGAAAAGCAACGAACAGTGTTTCTGCTGTTGTTGCAAGTCGGCTTTGGGTTCTGACTCCGTTGAGATTTACTCTTTTCATTTAAAATGTTCTATGCTGCCAAGTAGACAATGACACCATTGGCTTACAGATCAACACGCGGCTGCCTTTCTTTGTATTTTTTGCCATTTTAAATTGTTAGATGCAAAAGCTATAAAGAGACAGTTTTATGGAACGCCTCTTGTTTTCTTGTTTCTGCCCGGTACCAGTTCAAGGTCGACATGTATACCTACTCAAATATTGTAAAGCAGTGTCCGTTAATCTGTCAGAGTCTCGAAAAGATGTGGTATCCGGAAACGATTGCATAACTTTCTGTTTCTCGTTAACAGAGGCAGAAGACCAAGTCAATTCAGCTAAATAATAAACTTATAAAAATATAGAAAAGTTAACAAAAACAAGAGTAAATTTTAGTGACAAGATTATGATCGGCCTCTATACCAGTAATTTTTAAGTAGACGTTCATGAGCAAGATATTTTATAAAAAAATAAATGGCCTATACAAGGATACTATTTATAATGGAGTTTAGTTAAATATCTTCAGACAAAAAGAAGTAGAATGCAAATGACACACTGACACTATAACTAGTGTCAATGCTCATTTTGACAACAAAAATATTAAATATAACTAGCAGTATTCATAGATTACTGATTAGTGAAGTGCGTTCGATAGTTTTAAGGTTGGATGGGATAGCGATTTTTCTAGCACTGTGGTTGAGGGATTGAACTTATTCCTGTGTAAAAACAGTTAACACAAACAAGAAATCAAATAATAAACTGTTCTGTAATTTCATGGGAAGCTTACATGCCGTATTGGCTGAAACGACCCACACCCAGACCCTCTCCGAGAAATCCAAGATGGCGTCGATTTGAATCAACCACAAAATCGAGATTTTTTCCGCCTGCTTAGGAATGGAACTCAGGCCCCCTCGGAAAAACCCAAAATGCCGTCGATTTGGATCAACCACAAAATCGAGGTTTTTTCCGCCTGCGCAAGATTATGATTGCGTTCTCCTAACATCGAACGCAAAAACACAACCAAATTATTTCGGTTCGTAGGTGGTCGTATTTTACTACGGAAGTATTTTGTTTGTTTTTGATGGCCTACTTGTTTCGTTAGCGTTATTCCAGTCCTGCCAGTATTGGTATTAAAACCACCTCAGTTGCACTCATTACTGATATATTTTGCTAATAGATCCACAGTGTTATATTTCAAGCCTTTGTTTTGGAGAGAGACGCAAATGTTTGAAAGTTTTCGCTTACCACCTCGTAAGGTCCAAAGGCAAAACGAGCAGATCAGATTTTAATCTTTTTGACAGAAATTTTAATTCTCGGCAATCTTGGAGGGTGTCAAAGTAAAAAAAAAGTGAACTCAAAAAACTAAATATGTCTTGAAAAAGCAAAACTAAACCTTACATCTTAAAAATATACTGTTTGCGGGTTTTAAACGTGTTCGAATGGTTTTTATTTTTCAAGTATTTTTGGAGTAACGTATTTCTTTTTACAGAATTGTTCACACAGCTCAATATGTGCTTTATTGAATTTGGTAAATGAATGCCACGTGTATCAAAGAATGCATGACAGGCATTACATTACAACGGAAGTTGTTATTCACACAGACTCATTGCGGAGCTTACGAACAGGCCGCGATTCAGTCGAATGGTATGTGAAATGAAATAAAAACTAATTTTATTTTTTCATTTGAATTATTTTTTCATTTTTTTTATGATGCTTTTTAAGGGGTCAATTTTGGGGGTCCACCGATTGTACCGACCCCAATATGCGTTGTTAGCAAAATGGATATTTCACAATATACAACGACGGACGGTTCTCATGTTCGCTTACGATTTTGCTTAACAGACCTCACCGTTTGCACCAATTCAACTACCTTAAAAATTTATTCAGTTTCAAATACATCAAGGTAAAATATGCAAAACTCAAAGAGTTCTGGTCGCCAATTTGGCGCTTAACTTTTGAATCTTGGTCGCCAACACGGTAATTTTAATAGAAGTTCTTGAAACTTTGTCAAAGTATTGCCTGTTTCAGAATAAATGTAGGGACAACATCGGTTTAAAATCATTTGAAGAATAAGAAAATTAGGAACACCTGTGTAAAACTTTGTTTTCTTATCACTGTTCTGGAAACATTTAGACCTCTTCAAAGTCTGCATCAATAGTCTTCTTTTTAAGTTCAACGAGTTCACAGGTCATACTTTATAAAGCCCCGTCCACACGAAGACGATTATATAAACGCAAACGCTAGTAAACGTACATTTTTATCTTCATCCACACGAAAACAATCGTAAGCGCATAAAACGATGTCATACACCGAACGCGCATGCGCTATGGAGTTGAGCCTGCAATCTTTGATTCAGCGCCTTGTTCAAGTGTTAGCGTCCATGTTCAAAAGTCACCACGTGCGTTTGTTGTGATTGAGGGAGAAGAAAAATGTTGAAGTCTGCTGGCCAGAAACCAAATGAAAGAAGTGATAAAACTTTGGCAGAATAAAAAAGTAAAAGTGCTTGTAGTTGTGGATAACAATCTTGAGAGGTTTAGTCTTCTTCTTTTGTAGTTTTCCCGTATGTCGATTATTGCATGATTCAATTGAAGCTCGCAATTATGCTTGATATAAGCGACTCGTGTGTATGCCAAGTTGGAAACGTACTTTATTAAAAACGACTGGCGCTAGCATCTGACGTCAGTGTTTTCATAGCATTTACGAAAATATACGTTTACGCGGCCGTCCACACGAAGACGCATAAACAAAGTTTTCAAATTTATCCACTTTGGAGAGCGTTTTCGAATTTATGCGTTTATGGTGAGCGTTTTCATCGTCTTCGTGTGGACGGAAGGCCTAAACGCATAAACATGTTTGCGTTTACTAGCGTTTGCGTTTACAATCGTCTTCTTGTGGACGGGGCCTAAGAATACTTCCATTTCATCAATTTTATTAAATAGTTAACTCTGTTTGGCAGCCTCTCGACTGGGTACTTTGGGAGTACTTAATTTGGTCTTCAAGACATGGACATGGCTCTTTGAGTTTAGCTACTTCCGTAAACGTTTTCACATATTTTTCAACTTCTTACAGCACTTTAGCAGCTTCCAACTTAACTCTCTTAGCTTCTCGTTCTTTGGATCTTTCGCTTCCAGAAATCTAAGAAGGAGTAGTAAATTTGACCTTGTTGTGGCCCATTGTTAGCGTTCGAGCCCAGTCTTGGTTGTTTTGGTCGTAGAGTTTGGATGGTTGCCCTAGAAAGGTAATATGTTTAGTTTGAGTTGTTTTGTTGTAGATTTTCAAAGCTTTGAATGAGAAATAATTGCAAAACTTACCAGATATGAAATGCACACCACAAACTCTTGTGTATTCTGCTTTAGCTTCATTAAGGTCCTAAAGATGTCATTTACGATGAATTTCAGAACATGCAATACTGTACGTTCAGAATTGTCACTTGCAATGGATTTGCACTAGATCTCGTGACTGGTCGCCTGCTGAAGTGCCAACTCCGGCGAAGTGGTTATATAGTTGCTGGATTGTTTATCCGTTTTTGCGACGAAAACAAGGTAGTTTACGTTTCAAACCCTGAACGTACGTACGTATTGCATGTTCTAAGATTCATCGCAAGAGACATCCGCAGAGATCCCAACCTCTGGAGATCTAAAACCTGGAGATTATTCTTTTACAATACCCGAGCATTGAACTATCCCTTCCCCCCACGAAAAAGTGATGACCTTCATACCCCCAAATTGACTTAAAGCTTCCAATGTTCATCTTAACCTTGCAGCAGGAAAAAACAAAGACTTACAAAGTTGACCCAAAGTTCAACCGAAGTCTTACGAAGATTTTCAGATGTTGGCCCAGAGAATTAGGAAAGTTTCTAAAGTTCACGAAAGCATTCTTAGGACAAATCAATTTCAAATTCTTTTAAGTATATAACAAATAAAAAATCACACGACCTTCTCACGAGATTTCTTGTTTTGTACAGATCATCAAGGTCACGTCCTATTTTCTATACAACTATCAAATGTACAGGAAAGACTCAGCCAAACTTTCTATCCAACTAAAACTATCATCGTCACTTAACGGACTATAATCATCAACACAAAACTAACCACTACAATAAATGTTAAGTCTATAAAATCCCTTTCGGTGACTTGCGACCATGTTTTTTAATGAACGAAGGCCCGTTAAAAGGAAGCTCTGATCAGACCACACCACTTATTTTGACCTTTATCAAGGTGATTTGGTTACCCGTTCTGGAGACCGGGAGATTCATTCTGTATTCGGGAGACTCCAGGATTATCCGGGAAAGTTGACATGTATACATCCGTGTACCTACCGAATAGTGAGCTGTTTTGCAGCAAGTATTATTATTGTTATTGTTATATGATGGTAAGACTTTTTACAGGAAATATTTAAAGTTACCGACGCGAAACATGGAAAGGGAGTATGCTTTGAAACAAATATCAAGTAAAATCCCCTGAATATCTATCCGGAAATTTTAGAAGAAAAAATGTCGAAACAATTTTTCTAAATATCTCGACAAATCCTCTGAATATCTCGTAGTTTTGTTTTAAAGATAAACCAATTTTGAATCCTATTGGCCAAAATATATTGTTTGGGTTTAAGTTTACTGGAATGAAAAAGAATAAAACTTGTTTTGGAGATATTGTCTGCTAGTCGATTACACTTCATTCACTCTGCAACAGATTTTAGCTCACTGTTTAGAATTGTTTCAAGGTGACTGAGGCTTTTACTAGAAAAACATAGATTTGTATCATCAGCAAATAGACGAGATGTTTGTAAACTAGAGTAGAGTTATTAGGCAAATCATTTACATATAGTAGGAACAAAAGGGGCCCTAGAACAGATTCTTGTGGAACACCACAAGTGACTGGTAAGGAAAGTGAGTTATGGCCATTATCATTTACAAATTGTTCTCTTTGGGATAAATAAAATTTAAACCAATCATGCACAACTCCCCTTATTGCCCTTATACCTTAATGGTTAAGCTTGGCTAAAATAATTCCATAATTAACAGTGTCAAAAGCTTTTCCCAAATAAATAACTACACCACAGCAAAACTCATTATTATCAATGGACTGGCGAATAGACACGAACCCTTTACCCAAAATGGCATCTTGGCATTAAGTATGCACTATTGTCAAACGAGTAGAATCCAGTGAAAGTTTGCGCAGTACGTTGTTTGCGATAAAGATTAATTTGTTTACGTATTTTGGAAAACATAAAAAGTATAATATTTGAGCGAAAAGAGACGTACTGACGTGAAAACGTTCCACCTCAGTGAAATTAATAACTTCCCACGAACTTTTGCTTTCCAGAGACTTCTTTGCGGCGGTCTGGGAAAAAGAACCTAATCACCAGTTTTTTTCTTTGCTTATTATGGTGAAGCACAATCTCGTTTCCAGAGCCACGATCCTTGTGGTCAGCGCCACAAATTGATTCTCGAAACAAATGGATGAAAAACGCACAAAAGACATGCAATTGTCAAATTTATGTTGGAACAGGGACGGAGGAACAAGCTACGCTGGTGCCCTAGAAGGGAATCACAATTACAAAGACTGAGACTTTGATTGAAAGCTCTCAAGTTTTTCTGCTGTCGCTAAAGGGGGAGAAAAGACAAAGTGAACGATCGTAACCCTAACCATCCAAAAACCACAATATTTCAGCTCCACTAGACTGCACACAAAATATATTCTATCAACTTAACTAAAAATAGAATACACACAGCGGTAATAAACATTTTAAAAGCATGCATTTTCAGGGGCGGATACAGGGTTTTAAAAACGGTGGGTGGATAATTTTTTAAAAAGAATTCGGATTACAAAAAAAACCCATGAAATTATAAGTTATGAAGACTTTTGAGAGCAAGTAAATTTCTGATTAGATACCTACATTAATTGGCCAAAAGGGATGTTGAAGCCATCCTTCTTGGGTGTATTGCCATATACTTCTCGCATACTTGGTCCAATTAATCGGAATGAAATCGTTATGCATCGCAATGCAAGCTAGGTCAGAGAGATGTTCAGTTGTCATTGTGCTCCTTAGCCATGTGCGAACTTGTCGTACACACGAGAACGATCGCACAGCTTCTGTGCTTCCTATTGGTAATGCAGCAACAGCCGTGAGAAGCTCTCGTACGTTAGGGAAGAAAATGGTATCTGCGTGTTTTACCAAAAGGCTTGTAATAGACTGCGAACTTTCGTCTAAGGAATGTCATTTCCAGTAGTTGCGCCAACGAAACAGCTCGCTCTCAAAGGTTGATGGTATTGGAAGTACATGGGTCAACTTCTTTTGCAGGACGCTGGCAAGTTCAGTTACATTTGCCGCAAAGGTCTTAGTTGCGACCACAACAGGAATAAGAGCACAGAGCTCATAGTGTGCTCTTTTCTCTTTAACAAAGCGGGATTTAAGTTCTGAACATGTAACGTCTAAAAACGGTATTGCTACAACCCGTTTCCAATAGTGTGCTACTGACTCCGCTGGGGTGTTATCTCCATTTTGCTGCCTACTGCACAAACGAAGATGTTTTTCGGTAGATTGTATCAGTTAAGAAAGGCTATACTTTACCTTACATGCCCAAGAACCATGAGTCGATTTTACTGCGAATTTTACAGTAGAACGTAATGATGTCTTCGATCTTTTGACAGCCAGAATACACCTCTACAAGGCGGGTGTTCCCGAACAGCGAAACAACGAAACAGCGAAACAGCAATAAGTACTTTTTTCAAAAAAAATATTAACAAACGTTCCCCACATAGACCCTGTCTTTGATAAGGCTCCTCTCTTTCAAAATGATATTTTTTAAAGTATTGAATTTAACGCCCCTTCGATAGACATCTGGCAATTTATGTAAACGATCGTACATACATTCTTTTTTAATATTTTAGCTTTAGTCTGAAATATTTCAATTATAGTTTTTTTACAATCTCTTATTTATTGAGTGAAATAAAATTAATAGCTGGAAAATTACGTTGAAATTAATTTGACTGTGAACCAAT
>JAOTRI020125165.1:0-11819 GCA_028564885.2 Zoanthus sanctaehelenae
CCTTTCAGGAACTTTAAATATTGCACGCCCCTTTAAAGTTGCAGTTTAACTGTCTGAAGCCAATCATGAACTGTAAATAGAAGAGACACTTTTTCACACAGAGACGTTAATTAATAGATTTTATTATGTATTTAGTTTTTTTATTTATCCAGTGATAAGCTCACGGCCTCGTGCTGCTTTTTACCTTGTATATTACATACAGATGTTTTTACTGTTATAATATTAACGAATTATTTAACGTCAGTTGCGAAGGAAGCAGTTGCAGAAAAAACAGAGTACCTGGAGAAAACCTCTCGGAGTGCGATTGAGATCGACAAATCTCAGCCCTCGTACGAACACTTTCTATGTTCCTTCCTCAAGTTATATTTAATGAAACTAGCGAGTTTTTAAGGAAAGAAAAGTTATGTTAGAAGGTGGTGACGTTATTGATATCTGAACAAACTCGAACTGTGTATGCTGCTAAAAATAAACAGAATTACAGTTACTGTTTATCAACAGGATTCCTAAATTGTGTGCAACTTCAATTGGTTTAGGCCACTAACTCCACAAAAACGGCCAGCACGAGACATTTTATACTGTAACCTACATTCACTGTCATTTTTTTTAACACAGACCTTAGTTTTGGTTTAGAACTGTTGCCCATTATGTTTCTTTTAAACATTCTAGGAGATAACCAGTAACCAATGAGATGCCTTTGTTGACTCTCAATAGTTATTGTTTTCGTAGGCCAATACAAAATTACCTGCTAACAACATTTTATTATCTCTAGCTTAGTTAAGAATCGATTATTCAAATTTTAATGAATGAAATACCTTTGAGAACCAAGAATCAAAATCTTTTAATGCATTGCCACCAAAAATTCATTGCCTAACGTATTTTAAGACATTTAATATAATTTAACGTTATTTTACTTGCATAAATAGGGTAATTAGTTATATATAGTTAGCTATTTTAAAAGGCGAAGAACAACCCAGTGGATCTACTTTTAAGTTAACCATTATCATTATCATTGTCATACCTAATGGTTCAGGTCGAATCGGGAGCCACTGCCAGAGGAGGAGCTAGTGGTGGATGGATTTCAAGCCTTCTCCCATTTGGTGCCACGCCCAGAACACCAATTCAAAAACAACCAGCTGTGGGGACACCAACAAAGTCGTCGTCTGCGGAGCAGGTAATAAACGCTATTAGCTTAAACCTACTAACAGTCTAACACGCATCCTCCATTCTGATTGGCCACTCTACTAGAGCTCTAGTTGTTATAGTCTAGTTACCTCCATCAAGGAGGTTATGTTTTCGTCGGGGTTTGTTTGTTTGTTAGCAACATAGCTCGAAAGGTTATGGGAGGATTTTGTTGAAATTTCAGGTTGTTTTCAGAAATGGGACAGGAAAGAAATGATTAAATTTTGAGAGTGATACGAAAAAAATCCTGGATTCTGGATCACTTTGAATTTTTCAGCACACAAGCATACAAGCATACTCATCGCATTTACATACAAGCACACTCACCGTCATTTACATACAAGCATACTCATCGCATTTACATACAAGCACACTCACCGTCATTTACATACAAGCACACTCAGCGCATTTACATACAAGCACACTCAGCGTATCTACATACAAGCACACTTAGTGTCATTTACATACAAGCACACTCAGCATCATTTACATACAAGCACATACAGCGCATTTACATACAAGCACACTCAGTGCATTTACATACAAGCACACTCAGCGCTTTTACATACAAGCACACTCAGCGCATTTACATACAAGCACACTCAGCATCATTTACATACAAGCACACTCAGCATCATTTACATACAAGCAAACTTAGCATCATTTACATACAAGCAAACTTAGCATCATTTGCACTTTAATGGATATAAATGTAATTTATACTTGTAGTAAGACTCGTACTGCACGTGCAAATTCCAGTGATAGAGTTCTTGTATTTACATGGACTGTAATGTTGCGTGGGGATCACAATATGCTTGACGGAGGTCTGCACTCTCCGAGTGCTTTTCTGGTTAGACTTGTACCGGCCGTAGGCCTGGTACGAGTAAAAAATATTGAAACAAAAGCACAAGTGAGAGTTACATAGTGCTGATCGTCTAAGGAACTTTTCTTCTTACATGAATACGTGGATCATTTGAAACAATAGTAGATACAATGTGTAACAATGTTTCTTTTGCTTCTTAGGTAGAAGATGAAATCTCAAAAACACAAAAGGATCACAACGTTGGCGCTTACAACAACCTCGATAAATGTTGTTGAGAATGCTGTAACAAAGATCTGAAACTGAATAAGTATTTCAAAATTTGATTGAATTAACATATGTAAAAAATATAAGTAACACGTAAATTACTCTAAAGATGTTGTATTTTGATTTAAGGGCAAAAATAGTTAATAAATTGTTCTCATTGGGCTATTTCGTCTCCATAATTAGATCTTTTTCTTATTAAGCCAGGAAAATTTCTTCCACCATTTTAAATTAACGGTTAGGCAATTTCCAAAGACATAATCGCTCCTCTGCAATATAAGTTTTGTAAAATTCAACCAGTCTTTCTCCGTCGTATTCTTCCATTTCGACTAACCTTGCATATGGTTGGTAATATACTCAACATACCATCCGTTCTGCTTGTCATTTTATCACTAACGCAGCTAGATCACACGCAACACATTCAATGCTTTGCTGTCCAATTTCACCGTTTAACTTTGTTGCAACTTAGTCGAAAGCAAGGTAGCTTTAGATTGGCATATTATTACTAAGGTGTAACAACTTCCCTATTTTAACCAACTACAACATTAACAACAAAAACAACAACAACAACAACAAAAACAACAACAACAACCTTTATTTTCTCCCCCAGATATTACAATTATAAAATATGTGTTTTGATATGAAAAAGAAGAGGGGACTGGTTGCCTGAATAACCGAGGATAATAATACCAGGCAACCAGTAGCACAAATTAAAACATCATATTGAGGTCGGTTGGATAACAGCAACAATGAAACACACATACACACATAAACAAAATAACAAAAACTTTACAAAGTTACAATTAAAATATTATATATAGTAAGAAACCAGTATAAGAAACTGGGCATCCTGTGGTAACCTCGTGGGGTAAGTAAGATCTATGGTAACCTCGTGGGGTAAGTAAGATCTGTGGTAACCTCGTGGGGTAAGTAAGATCTGTGGTAACCTCGTGGGGTAAGTAAGATCTGTGGTAACCTCGTGAGGTAAGTAAGACCTGTGGTAACCTCGTGGGGTAAGTAAGATCTGTGGTAACCTCGTGGGGTAAGTAAGATACTGTGCAAAGGAGCTGTTGTATCTTGACTGTTATTCATTAACTGATGTACACGTGCATATACCGAACGTATTTCATTGGTAGACGAACAAGAGCATTCTTAACGACCATTTAACGAATACATGAATGCGCCTGCCGAACTTGAAACGATCGGAAATCGATTACAAATTTTTTATTGTTTATGCCAGACATCCTGATTCCCCAACCATCCCGATAGCTCTCCACGAGCTAAAAACTGTGTCCGTGCATTTTAATTAATAAGTTAATGTTATCTTCAATCATTATTCTTTGAAGAAAATGAAAAAACAAATTCGATTCAATAATTCTTTATTCAAAAGTCAACATAACTTGAACAACATTTTCAATTGACAAATAATATAACTTCGTAGTAATATAATTTTGTCATTACTTTGTAATAAATATTTCTATTTGATTTATGCTATATAATCTAAATGCTATTTATGCTACATATAAATCTACATGGCTGGCTGATGCTAGCTTAGTTTTCACACAACACAACTGCGTATAGGAATGGATATTATAACGTGACTTTACGTTACAGAAAGAACAAATGTTTTTTTAAAACTTTTAAATATGTGAGATATTAGTCTCAGGCATTAAGTACAGAGATGATCTGAAATTTAATTGAGTCATAGAAATCAATATTCTCGGGATTGGCTTTCAATTGCAATGTAATCTGCAATGGCTTACGTGTGAAACACAATAGAAGCGTAAATGTTTTAGTATAAACCAACTTATCGGTCAAAAAAGGTTGACAAATGAAATTATTAATGAAATCCTCTAATATTATAGCATAACAGAGCTCATAATTATTTTCATCCGCCATCTTTTCTCTACTAGTAGGCTATCACAAATCAAGCTCTAGTGCAGTAGCCAATCAGAATGCAGGATTCGTGATAGACAGTCAGTAGCTTTATACTAATAATGACAACAAGTTCATGAGTAAACCAACAACTTAAAGTTGTATTTTCAAAAACCATGTTTTTCCTGTGGCTAATGCATTTCCTTTTTCAAAGGAAGATGCTACTGCTAATCATATTTGAGGAACAGTTCATCAGGTCATCAATATAAATGGGCTCATCCTTGGTGTAAAAACCTTTGTTTTGTCGCTATATAATATGTTCCTTCTGTCTATTGTTTTGACTTCATTATTTTCTTTGTCTAAGTCACTCATAAACTTCACAGGTTCTTACACCGAGGTAAACACAATAAATGTTTCGACATAGACTGTTCAATAAACAACATTTTTTTCATTATATCACCCTGCATCCTTTGTTTTCTTTCCAAACACTGAAAGACAAACAACGAGCGCGTAAAACGTTATTGTTCCTATACTTTATATGCTTTTGAGCCACCTCCCGGTCTCTTTAGCAACCGGAAAGAGTTTTACACTAAGTTGCTCTATATGAGGAAACATTTAAAACTTTCTCAAGGAAAATATAAATAAAACTTGAATACCCATAGTCCTGCAGGTGCGTACAGATATGCGGAAAGCGTGTAAAGTACCCTCGAAAGCGTTTGTAAAACTTGCTCACAGGGGGGGATGTGATGGAGGATAGGCGCATGTGACTGATAAGAGAAGTGATGTTTGTCCTCCAAACAAAGTGTCCTAGTTCTTCAGCCTCTCAGGTCGGGCGTCTCGTGCATATTTAAGCGGCGGGATCTTGGATGAGTTTAGAGCAGTTGATCCCTCGACAAGAAGCGCCCTTAGGGCGCACCATTAAACCATAGTATGGTTTGCTGTTGCAGAAAGAAAAATACAATATTAAAAAAGAGCAAATATATGAAAAGCTAATGCAGGGATGCAGATAACAGCCGGGAGCCGGAGAAATTACCACAATTGATTATCATAAGCGGAGTCAATATTGGTACACTCATCATTATATTAAACAGAGAAACTATTTTAAAATATCATATCCATTATCAACACTAACAACATCATAGTCACAATAATCACTCTTACTACAATCATCACCATCATACGCGGAGTCGATACTATCACAAATTTGATCTATATTATTATGGCAATTATCATAATAATCCACAGATCATATATTATGAATATCATACTATTAACAATTATCATAATAATCCATAGATGTATTATGAATAACATACCATTAACAATTATCACAATAATCCACAGATCATATATTATGAATATCATACCATTAACAATTATCATAATAATCCACAGATCATATATTATGAATATCATACCATTAACAACATCAGAAACATTATTGGTGAATAATTGACAATTATTCACCGAAGTTGAAGCACGGGCGATAGGAATCGCGGGATTGTGGTTAGAAAACCTTTCGTGCTTGCTGATTGGCCAAGTGCTATCTTCCCGGTTTGTTTCGGCTAAGAATATCACAATGTTACTCTTTTGTTCGCTAGTTATTCAGCATTTTACATCACTGTTCACTTCAACCACGGGGAATAGAAAACGCGGGTTTCGAATTTATGAAATAAAGTTATCCTTACCTCATCTATTGTCCATTGTATTGTTCTAAATAAACCGTCTTTATCCATTTTACCCCGAAACTGCCTTAAGTTTCTCCTAAATTGAGTAAAAACCCAAATATCTCTATCTGCTGCCATTTTGTTTGTTTTGACAGTTAGACTTAACTCCAGCTCCGCATCATCACCAACGTATTATCATCAGGACCATAACCACAACCATTGTATTTTACAGCTCAAGCCAACTTCAACCGTTTGTGACCTACCATGAAAAGTATCGCTTTCCTCCGACCGTTCCATCGTTCTTTCCAACTGAAATGAAATACAGTTGTTGCTTTTATCAGCAGGTGTAAATTACGACAAAAAAAGAAAAAAAATTAAGACAAGGATAGATTACTAAACAGTAACAGAAACGATTACTAAATAAATGGATTAAGATCTTAATTATTGGCTTTTCAAAACAGTTATGCTATACTTTGACAGTTATATAAAAATATTAAAAAAATACTAATTTACTCTCATGCTAGTGTAATGCTCTGTATTCAATACATTATGCAAAAGTTGACTCCAAATTTAAAAAGACAAATTGAATTAGTTTCAGAGTGCATGATGATCATATGGGTAAAAAAGCAAAAACTTATTTCGATAACGTTTTTCCTTGTTGTTTTTGCAGTCTATGTGCTAAACTAGGCTTTAACGAGCCTAGTGGTCCATGGGGCCGGCGCTCATCTTCGGTTTCCGTAGTGCTAGGCGGATGAGAATCTGACTCCCCCAGGACGGGACACTAATCCATCGCTAGTACTCATTTACCTACCCCGGGAGAATGGAAAGCTGAGTTGGCTTAGGCGGAAAAGAAGGCTGCACAAAGTGATTCAAATCTCGGCAAAGTGCTGGGATCGAAGAGGGGACCTCGTGGTTGGAAAGCAGAGATCTTACCAACTGCACCAACCAAGTCTGCCCAATATATGTACGTTAGGGATCAACCATAGACGGTCCAACAGTTTATCGTAAACACGTTAGCCTACTGCAGAAATATTTTTTGGGACCACTTTCGGAAAAACTTGGCAAAACTTTTGGTAAATAAATGGTAAATTTTTAGGTAAATTCTTGGTAAAAGGGATTTTTACTGAGACTATTTCCCAAACTTGGTAAAATTTTCGAAAGACGTCCCAAAACAATTTCCACAAACTGCCCACTCACCGGGTTTTCTCATCTCAACGCCCAACCACATCCCATCGGCAAACTCCGCTGTACCAATGTACCGCACTATACCCAACTCACTGTGAACAAGGACGCTCATTCCCTGTAAAACAATAAACAACTATAATTATGGGATCCACTTGCACTATGCTTTGCATTGTATACTTGTCGATTTAACCCTTTCAGTCACAGATATATTCACCCAATGTTAGTTCATATTTTCTTGTTAAACAAGTTTGATGAAGTTTTATCTTTCATCTTTAGCTGTTTGCTTTGCATGATCAACCCAAATTTTCTCGTTACCAAATATCATATTTGATATTTGTTATGTATGGAGAAGCTGGGTGTTGATAATTGACTGGGAATGAAAAGGTGGTTGGTAGTTCAAAGAGAAAAAAGGGTCTGCAAAGCAAACAGCATGACATATAAACAAAAACCAAACACAATAAACTTTTTCTCATGCATATGCATCCACTTAATTCATAGTGTTCAAAATACTACTTCATATTAAAATTCATTCCTGAATAAAAAAAGCGTTTCTGTGTTTATAATCGCATTGATTTAATCAACAAATCACAAAGGGTAAAATTCGGAAAACCATCTAAACATTGCAATAAAAAGAAATTTCTCATTACCTCAAATAAGTAAAAAGGTAGTTAAAAATATTGATCGTATACTCATTCGATTTAGATATCCTGATCGCGTATGTAAATACCACCGCCTTGTTATTCGATTCCCAGCCGGGCCAACATTCAGGGTCTTAAAATAATTGAGTAGAAAGTGATGCCTTTGCTATAACATCTGCAAATGGTTAGACTTTCACGTTTTCTCGGATAAGGACGTTAACCCTTTCGTGACGGCGCAAGCTAATTTCGATCTCTGAGGAACAGTGCACTTTCGGCTGCCGTAATTTTTATTGACTACCTAAATCAAACATCTGGCAAGTTGAAAAGATAGATCTTGAAACGAGCTTTTCAACGAACCCAAACATGACCTAATTTGATTGAGCCAAAGTCGAGAAAATTGCTTTCAATGTTGGCTTTTTAACAAAACGAAAAATCTTCAATTTTGACTTTGTCGTCAGCAAGGAGTTAAAATTCTAAATAATTTTAAAATATGTTCCATAGACGATCAGCAATATTTTTCAAAGCCTTGTCTTTTTGTTTCAATGTTACAAAAACCACTCACAGAATTACGAACTTAAGAGAGCAAATTGAAGCTGAAGCAATGAAAAAATTACTAGCAATGTAGCCTCTCCGAAATTTACATGTTATATAAAACAAGCGTGTAACAAACTCGTGAAGTAGCAAATTGGAAAGTACTACAAGCTTTACTGATCTGTTTCTTCCATAGCATTATTTTCTCTCCACGAGCAACGATTTTTTTCTCATACAGATTTGAATGGAATACCAATAATTGAAAATCTATTATATCATAAAAATGTGAACATTTACAAAGTTTATAACTTATCAGTTTGGTAACAGATCAAGATTTGAAAGACTTTTTACACACACAGTCAGTTATCAACACGCCACTTCTCCTTACATAACTCGTACAAAATAAAAAGATTTGGTTATAAGATAATGTATGTTGATCAAAGGTAGCAAACCAATGAAAATTAAAATCAAAATTCTTTCAAACTAGTAGAATAAAAAGTGCTTGCTCAAGTTAGGAGAATTTAACATTTCCAGTGGGAGTGAAAGGGGTAAAAGTGACTTTAAATAACATGTAAACACCAATTTAGTCTAAGTGTGAACATTTAATGTGAGAAAAATAATTGAAAACAAAAGAAATTTCTATTGATTAGAGTAAGAAACACTTCATGTAAAACAATTCTAAATATATAATACAAGTACCTTCTGCTAAATGATTAATAGTTGTCCACTCTTTTAAGACCTCTTACGATAGTTACGACGCACGTTTAAGCTTATCAAAACTTCTTCTCCGTCGAAAACTTTATGCCTCACCGAAATGACATTGCTGCTTTTAAATGTATCTTATAAGTCCTATATTTAGCCGGAGAAATTAATTTTATTGTAATATTTTATCTTTGTGTCAAAATAACGTTACTTTCGCCAATGAATCAACTTGTAGAGGTCCTTTGTTGAAAGCTGTTCAATATTTTCGTCTCAAAATAAACATTCCACAGAATCAAACTGAAAAAATCTCTTAAAAAAGTTTTAGAAAGAAGTATCACAGAGAAAGTTTGTTGTGTACAATATAGATGAATTTTGTTTATAAAATCTATCTAATTTCTTTAACTTATTTCACGTACATATTTTAGAAATTTTAAAATATCGGCTTTTATAGTTTGTAAATGGGATCGAAGCCAACACGAAGCCAATTTCGATCATCTCCCGTACTCGTTACTGCGGATAAAGCTTCTAATTATATCTGTAATGTTCTCTGATATCTGATACAATGATAACTCGAAGTACTTGATACGTCCGAGTGAATCTCTCAATCCCTCTTAAAGTTACAAGAAGGGAAAAAAACTCGATTTAGCAAAACCGTGTTAACAAACCCTTAATATAACAAACACGTTTTTTGGTCCCTTCCTTGTTCAACTGCCAGTACACTGCTTTTCCAATGTAATTTCTAGTTTGTTCCCAATTACACTGATAAAGCGATTTATTTTAAGGTATTTCTTTATTAAGATCATTTGTTTCTATATATATACGATATCATGATTTATGTTAAAATCCTTTATATGGGAATAAACATGAATTAGCATGTGAAAATGAAACACGTGAATTATTTTAGGAACAAAAGGGTTTTATCTTTTCAAATATCGTTGCTAAAAATTCTGTTTAAATATACTCGAGTTAAATTTCTTTGATATATCCAATATCTAAGTTTTTCAGTTGGTGCTATTATGAAGGACCTATACGCCCCAATTAAAGTATTTTATATCATGCAAAATAAACAAGATATTTGTTTACATAATTACTATGATATAAGATATTTAATTATAGGCGTTCACTGCATGATACTAAAGGTGGAAGCAAGCTTTTCAAATCAAAAAAATTTAGATATTAGGAAAGAAAATTAGGAAAGAAACTTACTTTATTTCATGTTTTGATGCTAAATTGTAAAAAGAAGTTCTTGTTTGATAGCTTGGTGTCAGATTAACATCAAGCAATATGATGTTATAAATATAATTTTAACTTTGTTAGCATTTAGATAGGCAGTTAAGTCCATCAACATCGCGGAAGAAACATGGCTTTTAAGAACAATATAAGTTTTCTAATTTAAACACACGGAAATTTTTATTTGCATTGTTAATTTACTGTTCCTGATTCTTGTTCTCTAGGCCCGATTTCTCAAACGTCTTATTAACTTGATTATGGATTCAGACAAAATTCTAATTTTTTCATAAGCAAAACTTTGTGATGCTTACAAAGTACTGTTCAATTTTACCAGTAAAAAACACTGAATTCCAAAATTCACACATATATTTATATATAGGAAAGAGGAATATATATTTTCACTGAGTTAACCGCGCTGTTTTACTTTTAGCATGCACTAATCGAGTTTATGGAGCCGGGCCCTAGACAAGAATCACTCAGTTATTGATATTGTTATTGTATTTGTATAGAAATATTTGATGCATGACGAGCCCCGGCCCCATAAATTTGGTTTTGCGAAGCTTCTGAGGCGTCACAAATCAACCGCAATATGCATACTTGCGGTTCAATAAGTGTAAAAAAAATGTCAAAGCTCAGCGCAACATCTGTGTCAAAATTGTTTCTATATGTCATCACTAACAAAACAAAGGGCATACTGTTACGCTGCTATTACAGAAAATAAAATTGTAATGAAAGACTGAATTGCAAAAAAACCAGCGAAGCCAAAAGTCGTGTCAAGCGTGTGTAAGCGTACTATCTTCGAAAGTTTTCAATTCAACTCCAGATGGCACTACTTCAAGCCATTAAGGGCCAATTCCAGTTCACAAAAGAAGTTTCGTTTCAAAATAAGACTTTTTAAGCACTCCGGCAATTCATTAATGTTAAATCAGTTTGAAGTTCAAGTTGACAGACTATATTTTAATAGATTTTTAAAAAGTTTGTATTTCAAATATAAAGAAAAACATAGTAACAATTTATTGATAAAAATGACGTTACGAGAAGATATCTTAATTTATATTAAAATTAAAAGGTATAGGGTTTTGTAGAAAAATTCCAGGTTTCTCATCAGTTTTCTGCGTTGCTGCAAGTGCAAGTGCATTTAAAAAAATAGTGCAACTGAAAAAAATATATGATGTCGCATTTATATTTACAAATTGTTGTAATGAAAAACCGGGAATACTTTTTATTTGGTATTTTTGCAAAGTTATACACCCTTTTTATAAGAATATGTTTTAAAAGTTTTTATTAGCTAAACTTTAAAAATATCTTAAGAATAAAGATTCAGTAATTTCGCATGTTTATAAAAACTTTACTGTGCTTATACATACTGAAATTGCACTCTATAATCCCAAATGGGAAAGCCATATACAGATCCGTTAGCTTTGAAGCCCTTCGATACCACAGGCACAGGAATTCGACATCAACCTTTCTGAAACCAACGATTCCGTAAAAATATTGAGCGTAAATTAGGCCAGATAAGAATATAAAGACTCAGCTTTTAAAACGTTACTATTATAAGCGAGTTCAATTAACATAATTATTCGTAGGGAATTAATGACAAGTAATACAGAAAACTGAAACAAACGTGTACCGGCTTTATTATTTCGAATTAGTAATTTACACATATCTCAACTGAAAACGTTCATCTGAGAACATTGTCAGAACTGATAAAAATTGTTCAAAAGAAAA
>JAOTRI020125176.1:0-11818 GCA_028564885.2 Zoanthus sanctaehelenae
TGAATTTTGGAAGCTAGGTCATTTTTGACGAAAATCATTACCCCGCCAGATATTCTACCAGATCTCGAAGTATGACCCGACTTATTACAATTACTATTAGTAGAAGAGAAACATTTAAAGTCGGATGTGTGGACCAGTTTATGGGTCCACGTTTCCGTTAAGACTAAAATATCAAGTTTACTTATACGATTTACGAAATCACTAATTTCAAATTTATCTCCTAAAATGCTATCATTAATACCATATATGTAGTAGTAATAGTAGTAGTAGTAATAGTAGTAGTATTAATAGTAGTAGTAGTATTAGTAATAGTAGTAGTAGTAGTAGTAGTAGTAGTAGTAGTAGTAGTTGCAGCAGCAGTGGTGTCATTGTTAATTTCTCTTCTCTTCTCAGGGAACAGCGGTTGGAAGAATAGCAGTAAGGCCTTCCTTTTCACCTTAAAAAATTACGACAATCTCCCACCATTTAAAATGCCGCTGGTAGGCAACACGTTTAACAAGAGGGCAGCTTGGAGCCGCTCTGGATACGGTCCGATATTTGGTTACGCGTATGCTATCAATATAGCTAACAATGCAGGAAACAACAACAACTCAATCACCAATCCAGGCCAGTTTACCTACCAATTGCCACTGCTATATGTTTTTAATACATTGCCTGCTCAGCGACTCTTAACAGGAAGTGCGAGTGGCAAATACTTTACCCCAACCGATCTTGAAGTTTTTTACGAAAGCTTTCAGTAATAGATTAGATTCGAACTTGTTGAATCAGTTATTAGATTCATGTTTACGTTTATTTAAAGGTCCATACTTTTTCTTTACATTTTCAGACTTGCCTGTAATAAATTATTTTATAATTTCATTTATGACTTTTTCCGTTACTCTTGCCTGTCAGTATTCAAACTTATTGCCTTGATTGTTCTAGTAGTTTTTTAATTACTTACTTGATTAAATTAATCAATAATTACCTTTTCATTAATTCTTTTTCATTTCCATTTTTTTACTTTAGGTACCGATTTAACTTTATATATATATATTATTATTATTATTCAATTTTGAACCTCGTTAGTTATTTGTTGTCTGATATCCAACGCTGGCTCGTGGAATAATTGTTAAGTATCAACTACTCACTCCTTTTAACTACCGTTTTAGTTTAGCAATGGTTTTTCCTGGTATTTTTCTTTTCCTAAAAATTATCTTTGTATATTTAAGCTGAAATAAAATATTTGTTGTTGTCGTAAACATGAGCGACTAAAGAAGTTAGTAGAAACTCAATCAATTGTCACAAGTAATTAAAGGTTCAATATTAAAATATTCCCCATAACTATTGTGATATAGTATAGCATTTTTCCTGCCTTTTCTTGAGGATGAATACTTTAAAGAGAGTACCTGGCTACTGTAAATATGTATTGAAATAAAAAAGCATTATGGGATCAGTGATGTATGTTAAATAAAGTTAAAGATATATTCGATAGTACGTGGGTTTTGATTGGTTTAATAGAGAGCTTTCATAGCGCCGTCAAAGACGAAAATGACGCGATATGGTTTGAAGAAATAGACATGCACACACGCTTTTAATAAGATCATGAACCAGTACATTAATAAATTAACTGTTTATTCTTTTTTCTCACGATAGGTCACTAATTATTGTTCGCGACGTTTCGACTGCTTACTGCTAGTCTTCGTCAGGCGATGGGGTCGACTGGTTTCGGTAGAGCATTGTATATGGTGGTGGTTTGTTGTGATTGGCTGATTTCGATCATTTTGTTCTCGTTTTGTGCGGTTTCCTCTGACGTCCGCTTGTTTGTTGCGCAGCGGTGGTTTTGGTGTTTTGTGATAGTCGTTATCCAAGCTTTCGGAATTTCTAATCCGTTATTCTAATGATGTTGTTGGGGTTGAGGCTTATGTGGATTGCTTCTTTCACTTTTCTTGTGTATCAGTCTACTTGTCAATAAACTTCACTTCTTTCCAAAGTGGCTTCTGTCCTGTTATGTTTGCAGAATTCTGAGTTCGGTATATCTCGATTGTGTTCTTTTATCCTCTATTGTATTGGTCGTCCTGTTTCTCCAGTGTAGACTTTTCCACATTCACATGGTATCTTGTAGACTAGGCCATCTTGTTGGTTTGGGTCAGCAGGGTCTTTAGGTCGTACAAGTTGAGACCTTATCGTGGTATCGGACTTGAAGGCGGTGTGTATTCCCCGTTGTTCTAGGTTGCGGCGGAGGGTTTTGGAGAGTCCTTTGACGTGTGGCAGCACTACTAAGGACTTGTATTCTTTTGACTTTTGTTTCTTTCTCTGATGCTGGAGTTTTGGTTTTCGTTACTTATTGCAGTAAGGGCATAAGGTAACCGTTTGTGATGAGGACTTACTGCAGACAGATCAACCCCAACAACATTAACAGGGATAACGGATTAGAAATTCCGAAAGCTTGAATAACGACTATCAGAAAACACCAAAACCACCGATGCGCGACAAACAAACCAATTTTAGAATTGCACACAATTTGGGCATCCTGCTGATGAACAGTAACTGTTTTTCCTTTTTTATTTCAGCAGCATCATAGTTATGTCTCTTCAGATATTTATTTATAAGATGTTTTTAAATTTTGGCCAGTTTTGAGCCTCGTTCTAATAATGTTTATATGAAAAAGCGTGAGTCTAGTCCCTTTGTATGTTGTCTTTCTTTTGTGAAGGTGAAAAATTATTTTTTATGTTTTATGTGCCGTTATGGTCTTCTGAAAACTTAGGAAAAGTTAAAATAAGGCTTTCTGAGTAGTGGTTGTTTCATAAATTTCACTTTAAGTAAAAGTAAAACATTATATAAACTAGAAAATGCGACAAAATTTCATTGGAAAACTACTAGTCAAACTGGTGTTCTGAAAAAACTTTCCATTTTTCTTTTTGTTATACTCACAAACAGTAAAATAAGGTTTTTCTTTAGGTGGCTAAGTAAGTTTTTTGTCCGCTATCTTTTTGTCGGATGATGATGAGAGTGACAGTAACAAACATTTTTACTAATTTTACAAACTCAACCCCAAAACATGCAGACATAACTAAAAGAAGTAAAAAAATGTTCAGTTTGTACTAGCCACCGTATAGCACAATATATTCTTTCCAATCCTTTATCTGCCTTACCTGTGTTATCCTTTACTCGGAACTAATAGTAACTGTTTTTTTTATTTCAGCAACAACATTTTGAGGCTTTTTGCTACGTCTATATTCAGTTCAAAATTATTTATTTTTAATCTCCATTAACTGAATTCTAATATAAACAGGACGATCATTACAATAAATAATAGAAATACATGCGGAGACAAAGAACTCAAAAGAAATCGAATCCATGACTACATGACCTTCCGTACACTAGTCCGACTTTCTACACTGAGCCACGGGAACTCATATGGCGAGCAAGGTTACTATATTGGGTTATAATACACGGATTATATCACATAATCATAGAATGGCACTAGCGTATCATGGACGCAATGATCGTATGGACTTGCATCACGCGGTCACATTCATAAAGTCTTTATATAAAATTATAGTAATAATATAAACAGGACGAATTATACCTTTTATATGTAAAAAAATTCAGCTATTTGTGCCAAAAGCATCATCAAAAGAATGAAAAAGAAGTGGGTCCTTTGATATTCATCATTGTATGTGGGCAGAATAGATACCTCATTAGGTCTTGATAAACGATTATATCTCGTCTTTTGTCCTTGAATCAATGAAGTTGTGACGCTTGTTTTTTAGTTGTTAAATTAATTGTTTAACGCACAGCAGATTTTCGTGAAATCCATTTTCAAAGGGTCTACTTAAAGTGACATTTGATAGAGGCTTCCGTAGCAAGAATGACGTCTTCATCACACAATTTGTTATTCAAACTCTCAGGCAAAGCAGCAGATTTCAACAATTTACAATATGAAACACACAGTTTCAGTTTCAGTTTATAGTATTTTTGCAACACAAATATGTACATTTACAAAATTTAATAGAAAATATACACTTTAAGGAGGCAAAGGAAGTCCAGAAGAGAACAAAAGGCTTATACGGACGTGAGCTCCCTTCAGATAAAGATTGACTTTATCAAAAGGACATGCTGTTTGACAATATTTAACATAATAAAGTATTATTAAGATTAACAAGGAAGCACGCAGACAGGACAAGCACAAGGACGCAACAAATCAGCAAGTAGGGAAAAGGGAGAACTTAATTCAGAAGAAATATTTTGTTTTAAAGAGGAAATATAATTTTTAGTATTCTAAATATCAATAGGCAGGGAGTTAAATAATTTTGGTCCACGAAAACGAATACAAAATTGTCTAATACTCGTTCTACAGTAATATATGTGAAATGAATTGGGATTAATTATCCTTGGAAAAGTGAAATCTGATATGCGCAAGATACTTTAGAAGGAACATGTAGGCTTCGGTCAAGATTGATTACTGATGCCCTGACCACATCGAGACATAATAGGTTTATCATGGAGAAGTTTTTGGAATGGTTGACCCTCTTTTACACAGTTTTTGTCGACACTTACAAAACGCTTGACAGTGTTAACAATGACGTAATCATTTGCCGCTATGTCTTTCCTTTAAAAAGTTATTAGTCAGCATCATGCAGCGGGATGGTACCTTTCAATTCATCCACAACGGAAACCTGATATAAATACTTTCTATACAAAAGGTCGTCCGTCTTCTTTCTGGTGTTTGTTATGAGGCAGTCCACAGCATGCAAGAGAACAGGTATTAAAGAACCTTATTCAATCTCCCAGACGATCTCGATTTTGTGGATAACGTGAGGAGCCTTATCTTCTCATCAAGTGACAGGATGCATAAATTAAATTATGTTGCGTTGCTTAGGAAACTGAAAAAAGTGACGTCCAAAGCAACATCGGAAAAGTAAAATTCATAAGAGGGAACAACAGACAGCAAGAAAATAATGAAGTCAAAATTTGTGGACTTTGTGGAACTTCACGCGTACGGCCGTTGAGAAAATACATACGCAACCCGTGCACCGCCCTTGCCGCTTCTCCGCCAACGTCTGCTTACCGACCTGCTTGAAAGTGTTGTCATGCACTTCCCGTGCCACCCCTCCGATCCGCTGTGTACGGGCCTGCATGCCTTGCCAGTGTAGTCGCACCCCGTGCAACTCTTCCATTCTGCTACATAAGGGCCTGCATGTCTTGTCAGTGTAGTCGCACCCCGTGCAACCCTTCCAACTTGCTGTGTAAGGTCCTGCATGCCTTGTCAGTGTAGTCGCACCCCGTGCAACCCTTCCAACTTGCTACATAAGAGCCTGCATGCCTTGTCAGTGTAGTCAGTAAAAGCAAAAAGATTGTGAACAGCTTTCCAATCATGCATGCTGGTCACAGCGATGCAGATCACAGATGCAGAATCCCATTGTAGAAAAAATATTACCTTTAAAAGCAAAAACCACCTAAACTCTACTACATGGTTTTGTCAGAACCTGCACGCATGTGCACAACCAGCTTCACTTGAGTAACAACAAAGTAAGTAACTAGAGCAACCGTGTAAAGCATTTTTGTCCTTGTTTGGACTTATCAGCACGGTATAGCTTTTCAGCCACAAGCATTGAAGCTGCAAGGGCGAGTTCAGAGAACTGCTTTAAGGCTATCTACGGTGCTGATAAGTGCTAATAAGGAACAAACAGCTGTACGCAGCTGCTCCGGTTACTCAGTGTTGTTACTCGGGTGAAGCTGTTTGTGCGCATGCGTGCAGGTTTGGCAAAACCATGGAGTAGAGTTTGGGTGGTTTTTGCTTTTAAAAGTTTTTCATTGTAAAAAACATTTTTTCAAATATTCTTATTATTGAATTATTTCTTAACCAGACTCAGGGTCAATATGTTTGAGCCAGTCATTTGACAACAAATCTATATTCAAATTTAGACAAACGTTATTTAATGTCATTGTGTGAGCTGCTGCGTCATGCAAAATGCTTTTTATTACTACAAAGAACTAGAAGCAAATCAAGATCAAGATGCACCTTGCGCAAATCTTTTTAATTATATTTCGATTAATTATGAACGCTAGTTATATTGTTACATATCTTTTATAGTAGATGAACCTTCCATTATTCATCGTAGTTTGCTTGTTAACTGTTCTCTCATTTTTAAAAAAATCATTTCATTGATCAATCCCGATTTCATTGAATGCTTTTGATTAGGAAAAACTCACAAACTGACAAAACGTTTCTGTTGACAACAGCTTCCTATGTTAAATCGTTTATTAGGCTTGTAGTTGTTTGAGTATTGACATTTATTCAGCCCGCTTTTCATATTGTCTATAGATGTATCTCTAAAGTTGTACCTGAAATTGTTTTGGGTGTATACTAATCAACTAGAACCTAGAAACTTTTCATTCTAACTCGAAAAATTGTGAAAATGTTAGTTTCCTTTCTCTCACTTGAGTTGAAACTAAATATACTGATTGTTTCATGGTTGGTGAAAGTGTACAAGAATTATTTACGAGTTGTTAATATTCTCTCTATTATATAAGTACTGAAAAAGACAAGTTTAAAACAAAAAAATTAAAAAAAAATTGCAAATAGTTTTGATATGGTTAATGATCAATCTGTCTTTAATTCTGCAAAACGTATAAAAATTACAGACTTCAAAATATAACTGCCAAAACAGCAGAAATATATAAAGATCAGCCTTGCTTTCAGTTGACTTTTCAAAAAATGTTGAAAAATGCCCTCGAAGCATGCAAAACATGTACACACGTAACTGAAGAGGGTTGGAGACATTCCAACCTCAGTTCTCAAAACCGGGATACATATGCATCCCACTTACCCATTTTACCTATTAAATAAACGCCGTACCATTCTCATTGAAGTGGTGTCTATTTGGGTTAGTGTTAAACTTTCAATAGGAATTGAAAACGAATGCTAAATTGTAGAACAACGTCGATTATCGATTATTGATTATCTAGGCATAGTAATGAATTAAGTTTGTCGCAAGGGTTCATTAGCGCCTTTTACTTATTTTTACTTTTTTAAGACGTTAATGAACCCTTGCGACAAACTCGACTCATTACTATGCCTAGAACCAAGAGAATTTCATAAATATTTGATATATGAGCCAAATTTGAAGAATACAATTATCATTTTATTGCAGAAACATGCAGGGAAAATAAGACAAAAATTGGGACACCGGAACAACATAGTTCAAATTAACCGGTACAGTATCGGGTAAACCGAGACAGTTGGGATGTTTTGGGTTGCAAAACTATCCAGAAAAGCAAAGAAAAACTGAAAATTAAAACTACAAGCTACTGCCAGTAGCTTGTACTTTTAATTTAGCCAGTATAGTACTGGTCAGTCAGTCTAGTCAGAATATACAAGTCGAGAACTTTATTTTGCTTTGCATGCACTTTCTCGAGGTTTCATCCTATGCTTCTGCAAATGCAGACTAATTTACAGTGTTTATAGAGATGTTTATATAGTGCCACCTTGAATGGAAATTTTAGAGAGCAAAGACAAACCTGGATGTCTACTAAACGAGGACCTAAGATCTATGAAACAAAAACGAAGACCTGTTCTTAACTGTCCTTTTAAACCATAAACAGTCAAACCATGTCAAAGCTTTTCCTCAGACCTCAACTAACGCGATAAGGGGTCTTCGCTTTGTAGATGAGACCGGCTCAGAGTACAAAATTAAGACCTGTTTTGTTTTCAAATCAGAGACAATCACCGTGTCAAAGTTGTTGCTCAGACACGAACTGGCTTAAATTACAAAACAAAGATCTGCTTTTTTTACTTCCTGTCAATCCGGGTCAAAACTATTCCGGCATCAAATGAGCAAAATTAATTGAAGTTTTCGCTTTGCATTTCGAGACGATCTTACTACAAAAAGAAGAACCCATTGATTTAACGTCAGTTGGCGTCTAAGGAACAGCTTCGAGCCAGCTTGACTGTTTTCGACAGGACAGTTATAAATAGGTCGTTGTTTTGGGTCTTACATCTAGATCTTACGGTCTTCGTTTTGTAAAAACCTAAATAAACCTCGCTGTGAATTTGTCTTCGCAGATTTGTTTCTATTCTTTGTTACAAAGATTAAAATAAAAACATAACTTTACTTAAGTGTCAATTTACTTTAGCCAGTCCAAGGCCTTCTAATTGGGGACACCATCTTTACTACTCTTGGGTGGAGGGAGACCTTCGCATAAAAGGCATACACATACATAAACTCAGAAGTCTCAGAGGGCCTACGATTTAACATCCTTATCCGAAAAGACGCGAAAGTCTAATCATTTGCAGATGTTGGAGCAAAGGCAGCACTTATTCTCAATTATTTTAAGACCATGAGTGTTGGTCCGGCCGGGAATCGAACCCAACCCTTCAGTACGTTAGAATGGCACCTTACTAATAGGCTAACCGGCGGCGATTTGTACTCTTTCTGTAAGTGCTTTTTCGTACTCTAACCCGTGAAGAACATTGTATGACCAATCACAATCAATTCCAAGGAAAAATATCAGATACGATTTATATTTCATCATTCGCAAATATACATATCTCAATACCTATATGATAACTGACAATTATATATTTCAAAACAACTCAAGAATCTTTAATAGTAGTTTTAATAGTAGTACTAGTTTTGTTGTAGTATACAGTTAAATGGAAGAAATATGATTAAAAATTATTTTCGCAGATTTTTCAATATCGTCAATATGTCTAGTTTCTGCTCAATTTGTTTTTAGTGTATGCCACTTAATTAAAAGCCCTGTATCTATTTTAACCTTTAAGGAGAACTACACCCTAGAAGTGATATCTCATTGTTTGGAAATATATTTGTCTAGATCAATTGAGCATTTTGTTTTAAAAGTTTTTTGCCAGGCATTTCAGTTTTGTGAGTAATAAACACATTTTGGCTGGTGGCTCAATATCTCATGCCAGCTTTTGGCTGGTATCAAAGAAACACGTCGGCAAAAATAGGTTGCGCCCAAAAAATATCAAACTTCCGAAGCGAACTGCCCTATTTATACTCTGAATATCGTAACCTAGGTCATACCCATACCGCTTACAAACTCATTTGCGACCACGGTGTTAAGCAACTTTGAGGATTTTTCTTCGTTTCTCAAATGTGATTTCATTAATTTTAATTAAATATCTTCAAAGAGTTAATAACACTAGTAGGTTGAACCAAAGAACGGTTAGTTTTAGAATTCAGTTCTTCTTTAACTAGGAAAATTGTAAAAATAATTTCGTCTGCTTTTGACAATGATCTCACCTCTAAAATTTACGGAAAGTTTTGCAATCTATTTAGTGCTTGTATTTGTGAGTGATAGGGACTATGAGAAGCAAGAGCGGGAACAAACAACTACAGCTCAGAAATATTGCATTTTTGGCTCATTGTTTTATTTCTTTGTGAACATTTAACAGTTTTAGATGTTTCTTGATGAAGCTAAACAAAATCTCTAAAAGCGTTTTACATTCTGCAACTCCGTGCAGACTCAGTTTAATTAATTTCAACGTACAAATATTGCTTTGATATTTGACTCCTATTGACTGAGAACGGAAGAAACAGTTAATCTGTGGTACCGGGATCGCCGCTGCTTCCCGAGGTATAGCCGAGGTAAAAGGCTATCGAGGGACACAAAACATTCTACTTTCCAAAGGATAAGTGTGTTGTTATATACCAACTATCAGAGAAGAACAAAAAGCAGCTTTTAAAGTTTTTTATAATTATAAAAATTGTGTTTCGTAAACTTTTGAACCAATTTACAATTAACTTCCGGTTTTGTAATTTATCAGTTTATCAGCTAAGCACTTGGTTGCCGGGAAACATCTAAATATTCTAACGTACACGTGATATACAGTATAACAGTGTTGTCTCATTGCTGCTGCAGCATTCCAAACTATTATATATCAATGGTCAGATTTCTCTTTTCATTATCTACATTTTAACTTTCATTAGCATATGTACACAAATTTCTAAAAAAGTTACACAAACTACAGAGTGTTCTGTGAAACAAACATTTTCTGAAAACATGAAAGTGATTTGTTAAACACTGTTCATATAATCTCACTGTTTATAATCTCAGTTTTATTAGGAATTTTTGAACCACAATATGTCTTTTATAATCAACAACTGCTTGAGCAGCGTCAACATTATCATCTCTTTGCTATTTCTACATTTAAAGTGCTACTATGATCAAATTTTTATCCCTTGATCTTTTAGGTTGATCACATAGAAGGCTACAAATCATTACTGATCCCGTTTACTGTTTACAAACATCTGCTTTGGTTCCAGATATGTTTAAGTTTGAAAAATGAGTAAAATATGCTTATGAGATAACCGATGACATCATACACTCAACCAAATAATAAATCAAGTATATAAATAGCACTATCTTGCATGGTCAATTTGCAGCTGCAACGTTTGAAACTTGGTAGACTAATAGTTCTACATGCAACATACTTACAGCTATAACAAAATTGTTCCCATGGCAACCCACTCTTTTCCAGTCCCTTCTAGCCTGATTTCAACATTTTAGCAATTTTAAGCTTGGAAAACATTTAATAAGTCCATGAACTCAACCTACTGTATTTATGTACTTGCTAGAACACGCAGATAAAGCACAGTTAGCAAATATCAATGTAGCATGCCAGAAAAGATCAGAAAAGCTCTTAGTATCGTGGAGGTCGAGAACCCAATGTGTTGCTATCGCAACAAAATTTGTCAAGTTTATATTGCAGAGCAACTCTAATGGAATCTTACTGAAAAAATCAAACATGTTTGTTACAAATTGATTGAGATATTCTTGTTTGTCATATTAATTTGATGAAAATTCGGTTGTGTATATGACGTCATAATTTGCCTAGTTTGCATATATTAAAAACTTGAATATCTCTGGAACGAAAAGAGATATTTAAAAACAGTAAACAGCATTTTTACTCTTCTACAAACTTCTTGTCTATGTTTTAAAACAGTTTACATTTGAACGATGCGATTTTCGTCATAGCAGCACATTAAAGCTATCTCAAGTTTGAGATTCAAATCTCATGAAGTTGTGTTCCTCAGTTACCCGTAGCTGTATGAAGTTTTACAGAATGTAAGCAAATGAAGTCCACAATGGACTGTTTACGTTGTTTGTCCCTGAACCTTGACAGCCTATCGCTTATGGGAGCTAGGTTGACTGGAGTATGATGTCAGACGGACACTGCTGATACTAACGATGCTTGTTCTTCGACGACTTTTGTTGAGGGAATGACTCTCTTTTGAGGATGACAGCGAGCTTTCGCGAGCACCAAAATGCTTAGGCATGCATTTTCTCAACTGACTAAAAATCCTTGAAACCCGAAAACAGCAAAATTAAATTAAGTATGATAGAATAATAAAACATGTCTGAAATGTTTCATCTAAATATTACATGCTTTTCAGACATCTTGACCTCCTCATATTTCAATCAATGTTACACTAAATCTAGCTTAGGTATAGATATAAGTGCACTCCACCTGTAGGTTCTATTTAAAACCTACATCCGGGATACGACTGACAAATGATTCATATGCTCACTGGTCAAAACATCACTGACGCCATTCTTTTGTTTTTTTGTTTCTTATTATTGAAACACTCATATCAATGTAATAAAAAAATTTTTCCAGATCCACTCTAAGATAAACTTCATATGTTCGCGTTAACGTGTAATATCCTTTCTTAATGTATATATAACATGGCAGCACGAAGTATATAATTCTGCTTAAAATTTTTTTTAATAATAATAAAAATAGTCAAAACTAGAAAAATACCTAGCAGACGGTTGTGAACTACATGTGAGTAAATATTTAATGAAA
>JAOTRI020125187.1:0-22296 GCA_028564885.2 Zoanthus sanctaehelenae
TGTTCTGAAATTTTACTAGCCCAAACCCATTTTTTACTAGCCGCGGGCTAGCGGACCACCGCTAAGGTCGAGCACTGAATTACGTCGTATAGTTAAGTTCAAAACATCTATTATACGTCGTATAGTACGCACGAGGACAGGGCCATTGAAACAGTAATTGCGAAATAAATACTTTTGGTAAGTGTTAAGGGTTTTTCAATCATTGATAAATTTTTAAACAGGAAAAGGTGAACGGTTTTGTTTTGAATGCAAAGATTGTCAAACGTCGCAGTGTAAACTTCACGTTAACCAAAGAATTCGCAAAGTCAGCATTTCCCGGCGAATAAGAGAGGAAGACGGCAAATAGGTGTTCAGCTCGGTGCACTCGAAAGTGGAAACTTTCTATTCAATAATTATGGCGGCCTCCGTTCTCGTAAAGACCCGTAACATGTAATGCGCTACTTTTAAAGCAAAAAATGCCAATATCAGGCCTCTCTGGGACCAAAACTGTTTTGCTCGGTCACACTTTGTCCAGTCAATTCATCAGACTTGCGAGGTGGCCTGGGTATTTAGACAACTTGTTCCAATGCTCTGACGAAAGACTAACACTAAAAACAACAACTTGTCCAGCGATAAACTAAGAGTTTTTGATTACTCAATCCTTGACATCTGCAGCAACACAGAGAAAGTTCCCAGTCAACTTTAACTTTAAAGTGGTAGTGGCTATAAACATTTTGAAATAAAAGTTATGTGTTTATAGCTATCTAGTTAATACACGTTAACGTTTTCAAAGTTTGTAATAACGTAAAACAATTATTTCTAAATGGACTATTTTATTTAAAGTCTCTCTTACTGAGCTATCAACTAAAAGAGACAGTAAAAATTGTGAGTGAGGGTTTCTTATTCCCCCTGAATGAATACTAATCCATATATGGTATAAGCTCATGCACATGCGGAGCCCATGTAGGCGGGACTCGATCCCAGGTCGTGCGGGTGAAAGGTAACAGATGACCACTATGCCAGTGTGACTCCCTAACACCAACCCAGTGTTGGACACTAACGCTAGTCTACTAGCCCAGGACTAGCCAAAACTTCATGGTGGGCTAGTGAAAATGTGCTCCTACTAGCCCCTAGACTAGTTAGTTTTGTGGAAAAATTTATGTACTACAACTTTATAACTTAGGAAGTTTTTGTGGAGCACTTTATCAGGAGTTTGTAACTGGACAAATAACAGGAGGTCTGGGGAGAGGCAGAACACCAGAAGGTTAATCTTTCCTAATTCTCTAGCCTTTTGTAGGTGTACTTTATATGGCCTTGTTTTGGACTAGTGGCTTGTCCTTGTGGGTTAGTGATTTACTGTGCTTACTATCCCACTGCCTAGTATCTGAAAAAGTTAGTGCCGAGCACTGCAACCACACCACAAAAGACAGTATAACAGTTTAGAATTTATGGCTAGCACAAAAGCAGTACAGTTTACCTTGATAACTCTTTTGTCCTCAGACTGCGTCGGTTTTCCAGTCCATACAGCAAATTTGCATGGGTCGCCTTCTATATGCTCAGTTACTCCTAGTTCACATGTCTTCGGTAAAAAACAACAACATTGTTCACAACCCTCATTAAGGAAATTTTATATAACAGGTATGTAATATAACGCAGGAGACTACAACGTATGCTTGGCTTTGAACAGGTAGAATCAAATAAATGAAAGTTTTAAACTTTTATTAATTATGTACAGCTCTTTCTGATTTCTTTACTATTCTATTTCATCATAAAAGTTATCGTTAAATAAAAAATGTGTTTGTGATGTTGCGAAAATGAATAATTGCTAGAGATCACTTTTACCTATAGAAAACGTTGGATTATGTTTAAATATTAATTCAACAGCGATGTTTGTGGTTTCATTAAGCGGAATGTTAGTGAAAAGATTTTCAACATCAAAAGAAATAAGAAACTTATCACAAAATGTAAGATTACGAAACTCGTTAACAAAAGAAAAGGAGTCCTTAATAATATAAGTATCTGGAATGACATGATTAAGAATGGAACACAAACATTTAGCTAAATTATAGTTGTAAGTACCGACTGAGGAAACGATTGGCCTAAATGGTGGAGGTTCGTTACATATATATATATATATAACCAAATTCTAGCTTCCTGTATGTACCGCGTATGTGCAATACAGTGAACTTGGTAGAGGTAATCGCATGGGGCCAAGTAAAACTAAGAACTAATTTCACAAGTGTATTCAAGTTTTGTCGACAGTTTGGTACTCGTAGTCTTCTAGGCATTGTTCAACTTTCCTTGCTGCTGCCCACTTCTGTAACACGATTATACAATAGTTCCAATAATTTGTACTTTTTCTAGTATTTTCGTTTTCACTTGAAAACTTTAATCTATAATTTCGTTTTCATTAACTCCGGCTAACTGCGACGCTATTGTTGTCAAACAACATGTTTTGCAAGCCAGCGACCAATCAGCACCCAGTAATTTTGCTCTCAAATTTATCACATTGAATATCCACCCTTTCACTCCCAGTCACTTATCAACACTCAACTTCTCCTTACATAACGAATACATAATAAAACATTCGGTAGTGAGAAAATGACAATTGATCAAACAAAGTAAACTACTAAAGTTTAAAAGTGAAATTCTCTCAAACATGTTCAATGAAAACTATGGTCTCAAACGGAAGTGAACCTAATATTTCAACTGGGACTGAAAGTGTTAAGGATTTAAAAAAACTGATTCAGTTCATGGTTTGCCTTGTACAGCATTCAAATATATTTCATTTGTTGGATGGCCAGCGCATTCTCCTTTTTGTAAACAAAGCACTAACGAAACTCTTCATTTTTTATTTCTGTTTTTGGTTTTCGTTACGTAAGATAAAATAACTCACTAGCAAACTTTAAAAAGATTTAACCAACAGGACAAATGGAATTTTGAATCAATTAATAATTGTAAATATACAGATAGCATTGATGGCTCTGAACCAATAAATACCTTTAGTTTAAACTTGAACATGTATTTTATCTTTCCGTCAGTATCTTTAGTTTCTTTGCTGAAGAGCAAAGCCTGTTCGAATAAGAAGATGTGTCTTTCCTTGCCTTTTCGTCGCAATAATTTGGGGTCTGACACGATAAAGGCGTCCTAAAAAAAGACATTAGACATCTTTAGATTCGAGGAGGAAGACCAGGAGGAATATTAGATTTAACTGCAATCGCACTTTTTCCAGAAAACTCGTTGGACTCGAGAGGACTTTTATATGAAATCTCGTCCTCTTTACAACGAGTTTGCTTAAAAACGTGCGCGCGCAATTAAGATCTTGTACTCGTCCTGGTCCTTGGTTGCAAAGGTCTAATGTAGAAACATAAACAACAAAAACAACACAAAACTCTCGCGTGTTCATTACAATGTAAAGGTATTTTTATAATCACTTTCAGTTCATGCCAATTATTGATTTCTGACTTTTCATCGTGTATATTTTATTGGCCTTATGCGTAATGTAGTATGGTTGCGACTGTGTTTAGAATTATGGGTGTTTGAAAACAAACCTTCTGCAATCAAATAAAATATAAATCTTTTGAAATAATCGGCTTTGTTCTAAAGAAACATTACTTTTTTGCAATAATTAGCAAATTTATCATCACCATAAAGTGCAAGCTTAGTATAAATCCTTCAAAGTTCCTAAAAAATGTGATTTATGAAATCAAATCCAAATTGGGAAAGGGATATTTGAAATTTTTTTTGACTGAGCTAGACGTCGTACATCACTCGCACCATTATCACCAACATAAAGTTATTTTCAGCAACAGACAACTTTCCCACTGCAGATGCCGCTAACTTTAATGACAGCGCATTCAGTTTTTGCAGTGTTAGCCTCGTTTTGTTGCTAAATATTCAAAAATACTTGCTGCGAGAGAGAGTGAGAAGTCACATCTTCAACAATACACATAGTTGCATGTAGTGTTAAACTACGTTGGTATTTAGGAGTATTTAACTTCATATCAAGGCTAATAATGCAAAACCTGAGTCCACTGTCATTGAAGTTGGCGGTATCTGCAATACCAAAATGATCTATTACCATCATCAAATACATTCGTAAAAATAATTGCGACGATATTATGTTCACAATATGTTAAACTAGCAAATCATATCACAAAGGAATATTCATACCTGTAAAATGATTTTTCCTAATGATTCCAAGTTTTCCTGTGTAGGAAGATAAAACTTTTTGTTTCCATTGCGTACTACACCCTGACAAATATTTTGAATTCTAATCTTCTGTCACTTTGCAAGCACTTCGGCTTTAGAATGCGCCACGGTTCCTCTCCCACATAATAACACTGAAGCGTTTAATCGCAGTTCACACAAGGGCTTAATCAGTTTGAATTTGAAATCAAATTTCGAATGGAAATTTTTTTATAGCGCTTAGGTGTCAGGGACGTAATTTGAAAATAAGAAGTAAATAAACAATCAACTTTGAATTGTAACACACATACAAAGCAACACAACAACTGTATTAATCCAAACTTTATCAAACTAACATTTCAAGTTCTAATCTGGTTCGAAACCTGGCAAAAAGTCAAGTTCGAAACCTGGCAAAAACATAAAATCGAAGTTTGTTTTTTTTAAAGATCATTTAAATGATCTTTGTCACATCGATTAACAGTCAGGCAATTACAAGTTTACAATTCAGGTACGCTAGAAAATACTTTTATTTCATATTTGAACTTTTTAGGCGAGTAAAAGAAATTTTGAAATTTAAAATGCAAATGAGTTAACATGGATTACTGTAATCAATCAACCGAGAACATATTTTAAAATAATTTTTTTCCCCACAGATGTGAAAGAGATAGAATACTCACATCAAGTCCAGAGAGCATGTTAACATACATCGCATCATTGGCTCTTCTAGGTACGCTAAGCATAACATCAAGACCAGCCTGAAAATGAAATAGTTTGAAAGGCCTAATCAGTTATTCATAAATAAACATGACATGTTTAGCAAGAGCTTAACCAAGGACGAACTGATTATAGCTTACATCATTTAAATCTGATGAAATTTGTTCCCAACAAAAATGATTTGCAAGAGCGCCTTCTCAAAATTGATTTTACCGCAAAAACAATTAATAAGCTTTTGGGAAAACTTTGTACCAGGAGTTTGTCAAGCAGAAATTGTAACAATAACAAACAGAGCCGAACATCTAATACAATATCACGCTGAAGTCGTTAAATAGAGTTAAATGCGGGAGACCATTTATATCTTCTTTTACGGTAAAGGCTTGCTTTTAAAATGTGGTATAATTTTCACATCATATGATCAATTTTTATAATAACTATCGGGTCAATTGAAAAGTCAAAAGGTAAATACTAAATAAAAATTGTGCAGATTTACCCAGCTGACCGTAAACACCTAACAACTCATGACTTACAATTCTCAAAAACAAATTATCTGTGCTTAAGTGAACATGGCGGGACTATATTTAATAGGTCGTGAAAGTGTGAGTACCTGTAGAAGTGTTTGGGTCTCTTCTTCAGTCTCACCTTCGTCATTATTGCTAATATGCCGAAGAACACCACGACAACACATGATATCAAGCTATATCGTCCCCTCTCGAACAATAATACTTAGTATCTCAAAACTTTGCACTCTACAAATTCAATGTTTGTTCTTCAAAACGATGGGACGTGACGAAGTAAATTATACATTCCTACACTCGGCAAACATTTACATATTTACGTACTATTACGGCAGGCAATAATTAGATGATAAGTGTTTATATGAAAAACAGTGAGTTAACTTTTGAATCTGGATTTAATTGAAAACAGCGACAAAATGAAGCACGGCAACGGGTTATATAAAAATTACTTTTGTTTCAACCAACAAATTCAATTGAAGCAACAACGAAATACAGTTGTACCTCGCTGACGCTAGATCAAACTGCATTATTCTGAAACAATATTTGTCTCTTTTGGTTTAACCATTTCTTACAACTCGGTAGTTTATCGAACTCATTTTGTGAAATCTGCTCATAAGGTGTCAGAACAAAGTATATGACGATAGTACTATTTCTTGTCAGAATCTGAGAAACCGCCGGTTGCTTTATATGAAAAAGACAACAACTGGCCTGGCGCTCCTCATACAGTTAAACAGAGAAAGTGCTATCAAAAATCACCAGTAGAAATACAAGGTAAAGTTTTCAAAAAAATCTTCTGCACAATTTAAGCTTTAACTATCACCACAGCGGCAGTTGATTTTCTTCTCTCATAAAATGTGCTAATATCAGGATACCAGCAGGTTTCCTTCTCAAAAAACCGTGATAAAATAAATTTCTTCATTGTCACGTGCAAACCTCAGCAAATTTTGTGAGAATTTTCAAGTACGTGAAATTCACTGATCTGCCTTCTCGAATTCTCCAAAACGTTATTCTCGTTTTCCACCAGACTGTGAAAGCACAGAATACCTTTTAGTTCTTAAATGTAGGGCGAATCAAGCTGTTCATATTCTCACCTGTAAACTGTTCTCCGACCCTTCACAGCACGACAGCAGATCCTGGAAAAAAGAGAAAAGTTTATAAAGTATCTCTTTGCAATTTTTTCCTTTATGAACAACGCGATTACCTGCATCACTTAGAGAAATGGAAAGGAAATGTTCAAGAATAAACTTTAGTTGTAAAGACTAGCATCCGTCTTCTTTCTTCAAACCAATAATACTGAAGCCACGACCTTCCGACCACCAGTAATTTGTTATATTCTTACACAGACTTGTTGTGAACAGAACCTCTATCTCAAACAAAAACTCACATGTTATGATTTAACTTTCATCATAGCCATCATTATGGAGTGGAGCAATTATCTGCAACTAATCTTCAGGCATTGGCTTGTAGAGATAAATTTTAAATTGTCTTCATTCAACAAACCAATAATGATCAGAAGAAATCTGAGTATATTAATTTGGGCATAAACTTTTAAAATTAAAATCAAAACGAGAAGCCATTCCATTTTTTTTGATGTAGTTTAATATTTTGGCTGTCATCCAACATCCACCTTCAGAATAATGTGAAGTAATACAATGCACTAGTTTAACAGTGTCAAGGGAATAAATTGACCTTGTTCATCTAGAGTTGGCTTTTCTTCTTTAACAAACAATGCTTCAGATATCTTTCTTTTTTTGTAATTATTAAGAGTGTCGTTTAAAACTAAAAATTGCTCATTTATATTTACATGCGGGTGTGTGTCCTGTTTCAAGTGCTAAATGAACAACAAGGCTGGGACAGACAAACAAGGCTTTAAGCTTTGAGTTTAAGATGAAGGACAATCTCATCTTGTCCTGTGTGTCTGTGAGCAATCAATATTCCTTAAATGCGGTCCACAACCGTTCGGCCATTGGAAGCTACAATCAAGATCGCCGTAAGTATACCAAGGCTAAACAAGAAACAAGGCGGTCTCCTCTTACCTTGAGAAGAAGTTGGTATTTAGTTATTCTCTGTACTGGTTTGATCAGATAGGCGGAAATGGAAAGCCCATGACCATACCCCGCTTGTAGATCCTAGAAGTCAAACAATAAAGGAAACTCAAATGCTTTTCTTACACTGTCAGTGTAAGGAGTCATAACGGGCCCACCGTCCCCCACTAACGCGACGACTTTTGTCCGTTTCAACGCGATCTCTATTCTTCATGGGATTGATGTGTGCATCAAAGAAGAAGTTGTATAAAATCTTGGACAAAAGCAATTTAAAAAATTTTTGTTTTACTTTGATTGAAGGCAGGCCCTTCGGAAGCCGGGGGGCTGGG
Organism: Zoanthus sanctaehelenae; assembly: GCA_028564885.2. NCBI lineage: Eukaryota > Metazoa > Cnidaria > Anthozoa > Zoantharia > Zoanthidae > Zoanthus > Zoanthus sanctaehelenae. Next base: position 7,774 of record JAOTRI020125187.1, read on the forward strand.
AGGGGGAAGCTGCAGTCCCCCTTCCCCCTCCAATAATTTGCGTTAGAACATTTTCGAAATTAGCACTGGCTGAGCTGACGGATCCCCGGTTTCGGACGCTATACACGCAGCACCCCCAATATCAAATTCGTTCCGACGGGCCTGGAACGAAAGCTACGTATGCGCAGCTTAGGATCCAAGGAAGTCGCAGCTCTTATTAGAGCTCGTCAGCACTGCATAGCCCGCTACTCTGAAAGACACAAGATCTTTGTAAATGAGCAACTGTAATTTCAAAGGCGGACTAAAAGTTTCTTTAAACCTAAGTCACCACACTATAAGTGTGGGAGCTTATGCTGCGACCTTAGCATAACGTAGTTCAATGGAGTAGTCTTCAACAGAACATCAAGAGAAATTGGTTATATCTCATTTCGGTCATCAGCGGATATCAAGAGACGAAAATCTTCGTCAATTATATCTGCCTCCGGCCTTTTCCAGAAGCCAATGAAGATTTACTGACTTTGAAGTTACAGCTACCCATTTACAAAGACCTTGTGTCTTTCATGAGTAGCGGGCTATGCATTGCTGACGAGCTCAAATAAGAGCGAAACAGCTGTCCACTGCTGCCACTTCCTTGGAACCTATGCTGAGAAATTAGTTATACCCCATCTCGGTCATCATCAACAGATACCAAAATCTCCGTTATTTCTATCTGCCTCCGGCCTTTTTCAGAAGCCAATCAAGATTTACCGCCTTGCAAGTTACAGTTGCTGATTCACAAATACCTTGTGTCTTTCACGAGTAGCGGGCTATGCAGTAATAAGAGCGGCGAAACCGCTGTCCACTGCTGCCACTTTCTTGGAACCTAAGCTGTGCACATGTAGTTATCGTTTATTTAATTTGATTAAGTTTTGGAAAAACTAAAAAATCCAGAAAAAAGTTCAAGAAAAACGATTGTTGTACAATATGCCATCTGAAGCTATAAATATCGACAATAATAATAACAATAAAGTCAATCTTCATTTTCAAATTTTTAAAATCAACAACTTAATACTCACATTAAAAGCGATTCTATTTTTGTTGTTCACGCATTACGGGTCTATTGTTAGATTTCATTAAGAGTGTATGTACGCTATTCTAAATAAGTTGTTCGAAGTTCAACGGCCTTTTCATGTCACTTTATAACTGAAGAAGATTAAGTTACATCAAAAAATGTATTACAAACTAAAAAGTAACGTAATCAATAACAATAACAAAAACAACAACAAACAACAACAGTAATATTAATAAAATCAACAACAAAACAATAACAATTCTTAAGAAGTATAAAAAAACAACGGTCTTACCGCGAAGAAATTTCCTCCATGCTCGATGAGAAGTGAGTTAGAAAATGGTTTGTTTTTGCAGTAAGAAACGTACATTTTCACAAATGTGTCTCCCTAAGACGAAACAAAGCGATTAATATACGTTTTACTGTGATCCATCGAGAAAGGTCAGATAAACTTTATAATAAGAAACTCTAAAACTACAAGTATATACAAACTGAAATGTAGTCAAAAAGGGTGACCCTACGGTCATTTCTACAACTCTATTGAGCTTTTACGTAAAGTAAAAAAAAAATGTTCGTAAATGAACAATCATTCGAAGGACACTGAAAGGCAAATCAAGCTACCTACCCACTCAACGAAAGACTCTCCAACATCTTCGACGTGCGTTTCGAACTTTTCTAACGCTCCAAGGAAAATTCTAAACAAAAACACTAAAGTTAGTTCCTCCGTAGAGACCTGACCTAGTTAACACTGCACATTTCCCAAATAACAAAAAAAAGTTTTCTAAAAATACAACTAAATTGAATAAGTACGTACTTAGCATCAGGGAAATTATTTTAGTTGCTATCGCCAAAAGCAGGGTATAAGGAGCTGACGTATGGAGCGTTTGCCCTTTTTTGAGAAGATAGTCTGAAGTGGGCTATAGTGATTAGTTCGCTGGGAGCAAATGCTTCCCATCTACCCAACAGAGAACCTCAAGATGATTACATTTAGTCCCATTAGCAACAGGGCTGGAATGAGGATATAGTTTTAGGTCTTCTTTACATTACAGTGGAACCCGCCTTACGGCCACCCCGTTAATACTGACACCTCGTTATTACGGTCACTTTAGTCGGCGCCATAGAATGGTCATACATTCTCTTAAGAAAACCCCGTTAATGCGATCTCCCGTTAATGTGGCCAACGACCATTTTTTCAAAATCCAACTTATATTATCCCTCATAATTTAACCCCGTTAATACGGCCACCTTAGAAAACTAAAATGCCTGTAGCATGTGAGTTTTAATGATCTCTGTCCGAACAGCCGGTTTTCTTACTTTTTATTACTATGCATTGACACCATGCATCATCGGTTTATTTATCAAAATTGCAAAGCGATAAAGTCATTTTAATTCACAAAAAAGATGTCGATAACAAATACTTATTTAACTTATTGTGCATCGTTAAAAAGTAGAACGGTACACTGGCAAAGTGTTTTCATAATTAAAATGGCTTGCTTTATTTTCTTGCTGCTTCCTTCTTTGTCTGAGATTCTATTATTAATTTGAGACTTTCGTCTCTCGTTTTGGTGCGTCTCACTGAAAGAATGTCTCATTGTTCAGTACAGTTTAATAAATTTCTGTTGTCCAAAAAATCTGTAAAAGCAAGGGACTTCCACGCCGTATCCGCCAACCTGATTTACTATTTTTTCAACAATTTCCATATCTGCTGTGCATCCTTTTGTGAGAAAGTGACGAATAATCCTTGTTCTTTAATTGCTTTGTACTTGCAAACGCTTAAGTTATGAAACTTGACCCTACCCCGTTAATATGACCACTCCGTTAATACGGCCAATTTTTTGTGGCCCGTTGGTGAACGTCTTAACGGGGTTCAACTGTACTATAGTACGGAGATGATTTTGAGAAACAATGACATATCTAACTCACGACATAAGTAATTAACAATGTAACGTTTCATCTTCTGGAGAACAGCTTATTCTATAAATGAATTATTTATGACTTTTCCCATGAAATCAAAAACTTCATCCACTGAACACTAAAGGAACTCGAGATATCTAACCATTGGCCTCATGAAATAGGGGACTTATAAAACATTTCAGCTTTCCCGTACAAAATCAATCACAAATTTAATATTTTTAGGTTTTGTCTACATCTACAGCTAAAACTTGATAATTCTCTGTGCAAAGATCGTGCCATGCGATTTGTTTTGATTCCTGAATTTCCTGCGAGCTGCCATCTTAAAATGTGACCTGTGTTTGCTGCAGTGCCAATCTCTCTTGACAGAAAGAATAGCAAAGAACGAGTGGGAATCTGGCACTGAAATGTCATTCAATAATTAACCTTTCAGTCCAGATAAATTATCAACATCCAACTTCTTCTAATATAAAACACTCAAAATAAAACATTTGATAATGAGAAATTGAGAATTGATCAAGCAAAGCAAGCTACTAAATACTGAAAGTAAAATTCTCTCAAACCTGCTCACCGGAAAGCATAAAAACAAGTTGGGAGAATTCAGCAACACAGCTGGGACTGAAAGGGTTAAAATGAATCGTCTGGCGTGATCTAGTTTATGGAATTCTCTCCCGGACACCTTAAGAACTGCAAATTTTCTAGACTAGAGATACTGAAATACAAGCTTGAATAATCTTGAATCGATAATTTGTAAATAGTGTACATATGTAAATAATCAACTTCAACTTTTTCACTTAATTTTGTTATTTTCTTTTTCATTATTATTATTATTATTATTATTATTATTATTATTATTATTATTATCATCATCACTAATTTTATTATTAATCATTATTAGTTTCTCGAAGACATAAGCTCTGTAAAGCTACTCTCAAATTCGAGTATAAATGAAGTTTTTGTATGTATGTGTGTATGTATCTATATTCTTTAATTTGAGCTGTATAATGCAGACACAGGTAGAGATTTATGTTCCTGGACAGCCAAGGTTGCTATAATACTTACAGACAGAATTGTTGAAATTGTTTTAACAATGGAATATCTAAAGTATGCTTTAAGCAACGAAGTATTCAAATTAATTTAGTTTATTTTAATAACCAGACCACTGCCAGGTTAGCCTAGTTGGTAAGGCGCCAGTCTACTGTAGACTCGGGTTCGATTCCCGGCCGGACCAGCACTCAGGGTCTTAAAATAATTGAGGAGAAAGTGCTGCCCTTTCTCTAACATCTGCAAATGGTTAAACGTTCACGGATAAGGACGTCAAACCGTAGGCCCTCGGGGATTATTTCTGTGTTTATTTGTGTGTGTTGTAACTGTGAAAGGTCTCCATCTACCTTAGAGTGTTGACCGGCTAGAAAGACTTGACACCTAAATAAAGTCTTTATTATTTATTATTATTATTATAATCACTGAAAAGATTGAGCAGGAAACCCTTAAACAAAACAAATTGTAAGATGTGAATTTTCTCAAGGATATGTAAATACTTGAGATTTAGATATTTCAGTGTCACCAAGTGTTTAGTTTTTCATGCTTTAGTTTCTACTTCTCTTTCTTTATATTTGCTGGTAATTTCTTTTGCTTACTCGTTATGAAATTTATAAATATCCTCCATGTTTCCAAAAATCACGGTCTCTTTGCCGAGAAGTTCGCCAGGAACATCCGGGTTATCAAACATTGCACCTAGATAATCCTGTAATACACAATGGAGACGTAGCATTTTTATGAACATGAAACAAAAAAAATTTAAAACAAGCTATTAAAATATGACATTATGTTACAATAATTAATGAGATGAGTGTGATTTGAGCAACACGGATAAATCGTTGTTAAAAGTTAAAAACAGCTGCCAATTCGGGTAATATAAGACCAATATAAAGACCATGATAGACTTTGATAACGAATTGCTCCTTCTATGAGATATGGCATATCACCAGGCAAAGTTTTAAGCTGATGTTGTTATCATAATTTAGCAGTAGTATATTATCAAATAGAGCTGTGGCTGTTTGGCTCGTATAGCCTTTATAGTTATTCCAGTCAATCAGTACCTACCCATTAATTAACCAACAAATATTATTGTGAACAATGAAATATGAGGTAAATAAAATTCTCTTGTTACTGATGTAGTAGCTATCGCTAAGTGCTACTGAGCAAAACAAAACTGAATAAATTATAAGCGGCGACTGTTTTGCTACAATCTTCATCAGATAAAAATGCCATAAAACAAGTTGCTGATATAAATATAAACAATAAGTTGAGATAAAAATTATAAATTTAGCGCACATATGAACCGAACACGTTTCCACAGCAATCAAACACGATTCCGCCATATGACTAAATTTACTAAATTTTACTCTGCTAGCACTACCATAATCTGTCGAGAAGCCATGCCACATAACGCTACATGTATCTTTAAAGCACCCCATTGGTCGCATTTTCATTGCAATTTTTAGTGCACCTCCTACCGTTATTGTCGTTCAACACAATTTGGACTGGTTTTATTAACATAGTAAAAAATAAATATATATTACAAATTTATTACTGTAAAAGACACCACTAATTAATTTCACGAATTACATATTTTCCGCATGTTCCCTAATGAAGATATCGGCTGACGTTATTCTCGTGTTTTTCTTCATTTTTTATCATTTTTGAAAGACTCGTTTCTATATAAAAAAAAGAATAATCCAATATGCTCACATGTTTGATTTGAACCAATCGTATAATGTTGCGACAGGCAAATCAAGCGTGAAGTTTTTCAAGGATTTTTTAAAAAATTCAGAAAATATCTCGGAAGCTAAATTTTCAGTTATACTTAAGCAAAAGTCCGCAAATTTCCGTAGCAACTTCCGTAATTCACTTTATAACCTATTTATGCATTCGCCATTGGCCAATCAGAAACAAGATGCTTTGTTGAGTTGACAGCAATGGGCATTGCGTGGGATGAAGCTCAAAATATCGCTAAAGATAAAGCCAGATGGAGGGCCTAATAAAAATGAAATGAATATAATAAAAGCTTTTCGGGCTCGGAAAAATTGACTGGTTCTTACAAAAAAGCTAACTGTTTACTTATTTTCTTTAACGCTAGCGTAACGGGAGGTGGGAGGGGGGGGGGGAAGGGAGGGATATCGCTATTTTATAAAAAGTAAGAAACTTTTTTTGAAAAAATTCAAGTTTTGAAAAGCATTGCCGTAAAATACTCATGAATTTTACTCTAGTTGTAAACAATATTACACTATCGACTATTTGCCAACTCCATCATTTTATGATGCGTGTTCCTAAATTTTGCCAACTTGCAGCCAGCTGTTCTTAAAAAAAAAGTGTATGTTTAAATATCTTGCGCGTGTGCTCATGCATAAAGTTTGCATTTTTCTTATTTTCAAAGCCATTAAAATTAATAATGAATGTACTGATAAACTATCATTGCTTAACTCACTACTATCGGTAACTAATAGAGTGAAAAAGAATATAAAACACGGAACGCGTAAATGAGTCATGATGGAATGGGGAAAATAGAACGCGCAATAAGGAACAGAGTAACTCCACCTTAAGTATTCTGTTTTTTAAAAAAAACTTTACCTCAATAACACATTTTAGATCGGCCACGTAAGACCTCTCGGTCTGAAGCAACTCGTTCATAATAAATCTAAAGAACAAATAATGTAAAAACAGTTAAAAACACAAAGAAAAATGTTTAAAATCCGTTTCACCGTTTTCAACTTAATAAGACTCTCACGTATAAAGTATATTTTTTAATTAATTTGTTTCCTCTACAGCTGTAACTTTTAGGCGGCGATGAATAAAAGGATTTACAAACTTTACAAGCTTAAAGCGAACATCATTAAAAAAGGAATGTTTAAACCACAATATTTAAAATTTCGGGTTTTTAATATTTAAACTCCACTGGATTTAGCTATCAATTAGATGTCTCAAAAGATAAACATTTTTTTTACACAAATGTAACATATTTTCTGTCATGTATAAATTAACACGCTCTGGTGGTTATTTTGTAAAAAGAAGCTTATCTAGAAACACATTTTCAAATGTTTTTTTAAAAACATCAATCGCAAACTGTACCTCACGGAGACATTTAGAAAGTTATGCACGAGTCACGACTCTTACAGAAAAATAAGAATTTGTTCCTTCAAAACTTTCACAAATGATACGGTGGTTTTAATTAAAGAATTTTTAAAAATTAGCAATGCGGCTTTTTCCGTAAATACTTTGTCTCACTATAGTGATAGCTGCGGTCACTCAAGTATGATAAAATTTTTTCCGAGTCTTTTGAGGAATTCTGATGTTGCAACACAAAATTTTCAATATCGCAGTTCTTGCAAAGAAATGCAGTAAAATTACAAATATAAAGGGACTTAAAAGTATTTTGTGTAATTTAGTTGAATCCTTAATGAAATAAACTCGTAATTATTCCAAAAGAGCGATCAATATTTTGATCAAATTGGATCTTGGAGACTTCCCAAAATACTGCTTACACAACAGATATTTTGCACGAACAACAATAGCTTTTGACATCAAAGTAATGTTTTCTTGTTTGGAAACTTGTTTACTATTTTGCGTCTGAGTGATATCAACAAACACTGTCTTTCCACATTTTAAGTGAAAGCCGTCAAGTACTAAACTATTTACAAATGAATTAATCAAACAACAACAATATCATCGGTCTGACGCCAAACTTTTAAGTGCAAATCGGAAGGAGGATATTTTTAATCTTTCAAAGAGACGCTTCGATTTTGTCGTTCAAGCCGCTAATCGATTGGCCTTACATGTCGCTTATATAACAAACATTTTATGGCAAAGAAACAATTTCTCTTTGTCCAAAGGTCATAGAACACTCGATTCCTGAGAACACCACCGATGCAAACGGGTATAAACAAATCATGAATTACTAATGAGCTAAAACGGATGTGAGATCAACTATTTTTTTCTAACTTCAAAGAAAAGATTTAAATCTTTCTTTGTTTATAAATTTTCCTGTGTGTTATAAGGCCATTTTGTTCTAAATTTGTCCATACTAAGAAAAGATGAAAATAAATACAAAATATAGCTACAGTTTTCAATAAATTGGCGTTTATTTTTCCTTACTCTTTCCTTTTGGCCGATCGTCGTTTTTCCTCCGTCATTTCATGGATGCCGCTGTCTTTCGACGTTTCTCGCAGTGCGAAAGCTTGCTGCTGTTGAGGTTGTGTCTGGAGCGAGTGAAAGCTTGGCCATTCTGCTTCCTCCTGCGGCACAGAAAGTATGGACATTAAGGACAAAACACTCGGGCTTGGAACAAGACGAGTCGGGTTGTAGCGACTCTCGCTCTCATAACTTCGAAATAAAAACGCATCAAGACCACCAAACGCTTCATCCCCAAAGTTTCCCAGCATTTTAGAAATTTTTCCCTTCTTAGTAGGTGAAAGAAAATCATGAATGGGTCGCTGGAAGAAGCGGTTCTCACAGTAGTAAAAGGCTTTAACCAATTACAAATACACTTGTGAAATTGTGTGATGAATAATTTAAGAAGCATTAACCAGTCAGGAAATTGTGTTTATTTATATCTTCCTGTGCGCTGAAAGTCTGCGGGCGCACACAGGACGGTTCGGAGTCCACAATAAAAAACAATAAACAAAGGCAGGACTTTTGATAGATATACGAGAACGAAAATGGAAAATATTCCAGTATCAAAACTTAACATCGAGCCAACCATTATTAATGACCCGATCTTATTTTATCCACGTGGCTTAATCACACAAATTGAAAATTTGAATAAATTACTCTTGAAATCGATTTTGCGATCTACAAGGGGGAGTGGGAGCGGTAACAACGAGCGATTACAGGCACACACCTCTTGGTCCCCCAATGGGTAACCCAATTGCGTTTCAAGTTTCATACGATATTTATTCAGTCGACTTGCAAAGTCTCTGTATCGCTTTTCCACAGCGGTAGCCCACTGTCTTATCCCGTCACTGTGGAAACAGGTCTTGGTAACCAAACTCTCGGCTTGTTGCAAAATCAACTTCACTTTTTCTCGTATTTCCTGTTATGGTGGTGAAAGAACGGTCAAGTTAAAAAAGGCAGTTATATCGTTTTTAGATCTTATTACTCATAAAACGTCTTTATTTTATGTTACACTATATGCTAATGAGCGACCGGCTACAGGTTTGTAAATAAAAGTTATTAAATAAAACAAGATCACGCGCGGTTTAAGAACTTATAAAATTTTATAATAACAACGTAGAACCAATAAAATTCGCTGAGTTTTTTTAGCTTTTTTAATACTTTCAAGTTTTTAAAAAATATATTCTATTGCAATTTTCTTATAGTTTTAAAAAAATTTGCTTAAACAAAAATATTATAAGCTCTTGCATATAAAACACAAACAAAAACTGTATTAACAATTTCATTTTCAGTCAGTTATTAAACGGTTAAGGAGTCGTCGGAAAATCGATTTATGAAAGAAGACGCAGCTTTCCCTTTGGTAAACCGTCGAAGCCATTTGAAACAGTCGATGCCAAACAGTAAAACGGTGTAATTCCTTTGAAACAGTCGATGCCATACCGTAAAACAGTCGATGCCGTCGACCGTTTACGAAAGGCCACCTAGAGAAACTTGCAACGCTGACAACCTCCACACGCCTCTTGACGCCAATCCTCATTTTCATTTTAGATACGTTATAGAACGAGTTGCAATGGATAACTGACTTATTTGACTGTCTATTAGCAACAACATGTGCATCGGCACAGTTCGAATTAAAAACAAAAATTATAGAATTTTATAAAATAACCAAACTCGGTTACGCGCGTTTTTATTGGTTAAATAACTATGGTTTATTGTGCCGGTAAAGCCAATAATAAACCACTTGGGATGCTGGGAGAACACTTGAAAAGTTTGTAAGCCCCTCGCCTTTGGCTCGTAATTTTACAATGTTCTCGTGTCTCTCCCAACATCACGCGATCTCTATTTCACCGATAAAGTCATAGAAAGTTGTGCTCTAATGCTTTATTAGTATACCATCACTGATGCACACGATACTTGTTATCACAATCTTCCACACTAAACGAGACTAATTTTACCGTTTCTGGTAACCGCAGGTGCTTATGTAGCTCTTGTTCAAATACCACTTATTGTTTTTCTTAGCCAATTTAGCCTTCTTCATTTTTTTTCTTAAATTCAATCCCATACACAGGAATTCCCCTAAACCCAAACATATCACATTAAAACAAATTAAATCAAGACAAAGCAAATTAACCAATGAAATAACATAGAATAAAATAAAATAAAAACCAAAAACATAATACTGAGACTGAAATAAAATAAAACGGAATAAACCAAAATAAAATTAAATTAAAAAAACAGAACAAAACAAAATAAAAATAAAATAAATAAAACAAAAGGAAACAAAAAGAAACGAAACGCCACATTTCACCTCATATACCTCTGCGACTTCCTTAAACTCATTGTGTTCTCGGAGCAGCTCCTGCGCTTCTTTGTCAATTTCACCTTCCTTTGTGTGAGATGAAAGATAGAACTCTCCATTGTCATGGATCCAGTCCAGCGCCTATCATATTTACCACACTACGTTAATTGTTTGACTAAATTAGACACAAACCGAGAATTCTCTACCTACAAAATAAAAAAAAACCCGTTAAATGGCAAATTTAAAATTCTTATACCCAAAGTTATATACTGACACAATGGAAAGATACAAGGTTCGTTTGTATATTCGTGCTTGACCGGACATTAGCCTTTTAATTCATTAGACGATTTTACAGGTCACATGTCAGGTTCGTAACATGGTATATGGGATTAGGGATTAGGCCTTAAAATGTGGCCGGGATCAGGGATCGCATAAATATCTTTGCTCAAATGGGTCGGATCAGTGACTAATTGGGTCGGATCATGGATTAATTGGGTCGGATCAGGGATCAAATGAATTGGATCAGGGATCAAATGGGTCGGATCAGGGATTAGGGGAATGTAGGGTTAGGATAAAAAGGTTGCCCCAAGGATCAGGGATCAGAAGTCACTTTGGGATCAGGGATCAGAATTTCAGGAATTATTTAGGTAAACGTAAGATAAAATTTACCATGTTTCGAGCCTGACATGTAGACATGCTAATAACCATGAATGCAGACACTTGTTTAGACATTTTCAATAATTTAAAATAAGAAAAAAATAAGACATTTTAGAACATATCATTCAATTGTTAAGCAGATGCAAGTCTTTGACTCCCTCTGGACGGGAAACTAATCCATCGCAGGTTAGCTCCCAGAAGACGCTGGTACTCATTCACCTACCCTGGAAGGATGGAAAGCTGAGTGGGCTTAGACGGAAAAGAAGGTCACAAAAATATTCGAATCTCGGCAAAGTGCCAGGATCGAACTGGGGATCTTGTGACTGGAAAGCAGAAAACTTACCAACTAGGACATCTCGTTTATTTTTTCTGAGCAGCAATCTAAGCACTCTGCCACAAAAGTGTAAGCACAGAAGACCGAAATATGTAGTGGTTATATGTTCTCGAAACGTTCTTTCACTGGAAACTGGAATTGTGTTCTCTATTGATGAACACAATGCAATGTGTTGTCATTTTTAAATCAAAACTGCTACATCTAAAATAATTGCCAAAGTAGAATCTCTTTTGAGCCTTTGTCACATTGCACCTGCCCAGCTTGACCTAAAGCAGTTATTCCTAATTTGGATGATCCTTTGTGCTCAACACTGGGGTATTACTTCGTGAAGAGGAAACACAGTAAAACAAAGTTTGTGGTTGGCCGAAATAAGGTTAGGGTAAGCTTTATCTTTCTTTTGATTGGTTCAAAAATTCGCGTGCTCTATATGAAGTAGAAGCCCAACTTTAAAATGAATCCTTGAAGCTAAAGAAATCAGATTACTTTGTTTCTGAAAAATAGGAAATACCGTAAATGCTCGAATTATTTAATTTTCTAAGACGAGAGGGGCGCTAATTCGAAGGGAAACGCTTATTTGAAGGAGGGTTCTTATTTCGTTATTAATTTTTAGCCTCAAAACGTCACTGTTTTTATTTCTATTTAAAAAACCAAACTGCAACATAAAAATTCAAAAACCTTCTTAAGGGCGATGGGGGAACGTCTGTTTGAAGGGAGCACTTATTAGAAAAATGAAAGCACACTTGCAGACCAATCAATACGCACGTACTATCCAAATCATTTAATAAGGTGCTATGAAAACACACTTGTAAACCAATCAACAGCACGTACTATCCAAATCATTTAATAAAGTCCTATGAGAACACACTAGTAGACCAATCAACAGCACGTTCTATCCAAATCACTTAATAAAGTCCTATGAGAACACACTAGTAGACCAATCAACAGCACGTACTATCCAAATCATTTAATAAAGTCCTATGAGAACACACTAGTAGACCAATCAATACGCACGAACTATCCAAATCATTTTATAAAAAATATCAAAGTCAATGAAATGAAACATTCGGTAGGGTAGGGAAAAATTTTTTGTGCTATCCAGAATTAAAATTTTGTACCTCTTTTGCGCATGTCTCAAGCTCCAAATACTGCAAGCAGTGGTCAGCCAATCCCTTTCTATTTAGCCAGATTTCCATCACTTGCTGTTCCTGGGTCTTCAACTTTTCGCACAGTTCTTTCACTTGAAATTCAACTCGATCAAAATTTGAATCTAGTATCTCACTGTTGCCACTTGCTTTGGCTGGCGAGAGAAGTTTTAGGAAGTAGTCCGCATTTCGTTTTACCTCTCCTACTCCAAGGTGAATGGAGTCACGCTGTTCATCGTAAAGCTGTACAATGGACCTCATCGACTCTAGTCGTTTGACTGTGTCTTTCTCAGTGATCTTACTGCAAGGATCTTCCTCCTCTAGTCTATATTCACGCCATAGCCGATCCATCTCTGAACTTACCTAGAACATAAACAGGACTACATTAATGCACTAGACTGAAGCCGGAAAAAACTAATTTAATTAAGAGTTTGCCCGTGCCTATATCGGTCGTGTTAAGATACATTTGTTTATAAATGTCTCAATAATCCTCTCAACGCGTATGATATTTATTCACGAGTTGTGAAGATTAGCTACAAAAGATAGTACACAATACAAAAACAAATAAAAATAGCAAACAAACACAAATAGTTTTTGATATAGTCTTAAGTTTAATCAGTCATTAATTCCACAAAACGTGTAAAAAATATACAAACTCATTTAATTTTTTTGGTTAAATATGAAGCTTGAATTAAATAAAAAAATAACTGCAAAAACAGCAGAAACGTAAGTTGTTTTGACTTAAAATGTTGGAAAATGCCCACAATACATGGCAAACATGCAACTAACGAGCGTTTTAGAACTCCTTAAAGGAAGGAAAAAAAATTTGCAATTTAAAATTAAACCACGGCTAAGCTTTTAGTCAGTCTAGTCAGAGTCTCAGTCGAGAACTCTAATTCTTTTGAACTTTTTCGACGATTCCTTCTGTGCGGCCTCTAGAATTGGAGACTGACTTACAGTGTTTATAGTGATGTTTAGAATTGTGCCCTGAATGGAAGCTCTCGAGAGTAAAGACAAAGCTTGCTGTGTTTCATCTTCGCGGCTATGTTTGAATTCTGCGAGTTCCCTTTCTTCAATGAAACGTTTGGATTCACCTCTCTTTCTCGAGTAGCTAAGAAACTTAAAGCCTGTGACATTTTCATCTGCTGGTTTTGGGAAACTGTAGAATAATTAGTGACACTCTTTAAGGTTTTTGTGTCCTGAAAGTTGAATTATGTCTGTTGGAGGAATGTCTTTGATTGACAACGTCTGCATCATGGTTTTACGGCCGGTATGATTTTTTACATTATCTCAGCCATTACCTTTATAATTTTTGAACCATGGTTTAGATGATTTGTTTTGCATATATTCTTTGCGAGATTAAATGGTGCCTCATCGCGGTTCCTTTTATCAACATACACGTTATAAGTTGCTACAGGATCTCTGGTACATGAAGGAACGGAAAACATTTTCGGTGTGACTTCTCTTACATCTCTCGGGTTATCTCCTGTCCGTGTTTTAGTCTGTTTCTCAAAATACTCGAGGTATTCAAGACCAGTTGATGTTTGATGTAGCTTCACGTCGCCCCAGCACATATCTCTTTATCACTCTCACCATTTTCGTTTTTACCATCATCGTATCATTATCGTCAACAAAATTTTAACTATCGTGACGATTCGTCTCAACCTTCATCACCATAATCAACATTGCCATCATCATGGTCATCATCATCATCATACTTATCATCATTATAGTCATCATCATCATCGTCATTGCATCATCATCATCGTCATCATCATCATCATCATCATCGTCATTGCATCATCATCGTCATTATCATCATCATCGTCATCATCGTCATCGTCATCATCATCATTATCGTCATCATCATCGTCATCATCATCATCATCATACTCATCATTATAGTCATCATCATCATCGTCATCATCATCATCGTCATCATCATCATCGTCATCATCATCATCGTCATCATCATCATCGT
>JAOTRI020125188.1:0-11816 GCA_028564885.2 Zoanthus sanctaehelenae
GGTCAAAACCCATTCAGAGAAGCCTTTTCAAGAGTAAAAAACCTTAGATCCTATCTTCCTTGTATCCCAATGCTTGCTCTTACTGCTACTATACAAACAAAGCAAAGGAAACAACTGATGAGGGCAGCTGGCATGAAAAATCCAGTGGTAATTGACGTAACACCAAATAAAGGAAACATTGCTTTGGAATTTGTTTCTATAGAAGAAAAAAAAGCAGTTACCAACTTAAGTTGGATTGCTGACATGATAGGAGACAAGGGCAAGGATGCTCCACAGACTATAATATTTTGCAATACATTTAATGACATTGCTTACATTCTGAGCTACCTATTACTGGTGTTGTTTGACAAGGCATTTGTTGTAACAGGTGACAAGAAAACTTGTTTACTCTGTGTGTACCATGCAAAAATGTGGGAGAGTGAGAAACAAGAAATTGAACATGATTTTAAAGAAAATGGTTTGAGAAGAGTGGTAATTGCAACATGTGCACTGGGCATGGGGATCAACTTCCCAAGTGTAAGATATGTTGTTCAATATGGTCCTCCTACACAAGTGGTTGATTTGATGCAGCAAGCTGGAAGAGGGGGACGAGATGGCAGTCAGTCATACTGCATAACATATTTTACCAACCGTCAGTTATCCAGGTGTAGTAAAGCTGTAAAAGCTATATTCCAAGCTAAAGCGTGTATCAGGAAAGCTTTATATGAACATTTCATTGAATCTGTTGATGTGGTACTTCCTGGCCATTTATGTTGCTCCAATTGCAAACTGAATTGTCTTTGTGATGCAGATGAGGAGGATTGTGCAATGTCTGGTCAATCCTACATTAAATTTGGTAAAAAGAACACCAACAGTGATGCAAAAGCCCAAAGGCGAACTTTGTCAGAAGCAGACAAAAATGATCTTGAGCTAGCTCTGACTGAACTCAGTGAGGAATCGGGTGGATTGGCAATGTTTCACCATACAACAAGTCATGGTTTCACAAAACAGCTTGTTGATGATATTGTTTCAAAGTCTTCTGAATTATTTTCTGCACAATATCTGCTTGAGAATCTGTATTTATATTCTATAAAGCAAATAATGGATGTGCTTGAGGTTTTTCAAGAACTGTTTGGAGATATTCCAGACTTTGATGATCAAATAGAGAAACTTGCAGTAATTGACAGTGAACTCATGATGGCTGAAAGTTTTTTCCAGAATGCTTTAGTACAGACCACAGCCTTGCAATTTGAAGATCTTGACAAGGAAATGTTGTATACACTACAAGACACTTCTGACATTCCCGAGTTTGATATTGAATTTTGAATTATCTACTGACACTGGACTCTTCCATCCAGGGTTTATGTGGTTGTAAATAGACCCAGAGTTAAAAATTCTAGTTACATGCATCAAAAAGCCTTCAAGTATAAAAAATTTCAATAGCATGGAGTGCTTTGTTGTCGGTTAAGAAATGAGGATATTTTTAAATTTTATGCCAGGCACAAAATATTCCACCCAGCTGATAACAGCCATCTGTTTTGATGTCATGGAATTAAACTTTAAATCTTAATTGTTTTTAAAAAAAATATCATGGGGTATTTCCAGTTTTTTGAAGCCAGGAGCATAAGCTATAAAATCGTTTTGAAACCACAAATTATTTATAACATCTCTAGTCTAACTTTTTTTTTTAACTAGTATTTACTCTGAATTTGACAAGAGAATTTTCATTCTATTTGGAACTTGTATTTATTGATAAATATCTATACAGCATTTTGCAAAAACTTTGGACCCCATCAAATATATATAAATATATATCAAAAGTAGTGAATGAATTATGGGTTAGCTTCACTGATATTTTTTACGAGTTGCCTATCATTAGGGCTTCATGGAAAAGATATCAGCCAGGCTATCCCATAATTTCTTCAGTACTTTTTATCCCTATATTTGTATAGACTTTTTGTAAACTGCTGTATTCATTTACCATGTACAAACTACTTCAGATTTTTTTCTCTGATATTAAGATATTTCTGTTTAATTTTTTTATAAAAAGGCACACGTTGAACTCAGCCTATTATTTGTGGTACAAGTGCCATTAAGCTATCACGATAGATATGGCCATGTGCACAATGTTGCTACTCACAATGGCTGTATCATTTGTCTCTTGGATTTATTCTTTAAAGCAAATAACTTGACATACAATTTAAAACTAAAATGTTTGTACACAGTTAATGTTTCATTTATGAAAAAAGAAATTCACAATAAAACGAGCTCAAAAGAGTGAAATCTACGATAAAGCTCGTTACATACGTATGAACTTGACAACAGTAATCTTGAACAGAATCGTCAATAGTTGCCCGTTTAACTTAAAAATTGCAGTTGGAGTTCGACATAGCATTCAAAAGAGCCATCTGAATTTTTACTGGAATCGGGTCTATAAAACCAGAAACATTAACTGCCGCGTGTAGTCGCAATTACTTTTCCTCATTTTCAAGCACTGTTGTTTATAGGTATTTATATACACTTTAATGCTGCCTCTGATAACAAACTATAATAACTAACATACCTTCACATAAAATCGACACAAAGAATACTACTATTCTTTGCTGTTTTTGTCGTTTGGGAACTCATTGTAAGGAAAAAAAATAGGAATTAGTCAAAATGAAGATGTTTCGGTCCTCGCTGCCATTCTTCTCCGTGTCGTGCACGCTTGTGGTTTGTTTGCACTCAAATTTCCGTATCAAGACTGACAGATTTGAAACATAATGAGCGTGTTTAAAAAGGGCTCTCGGTTATGTCTCAATAACTATGGTCCTATCTCGTTATTATCAGTTTTTAATCGCATTCTTAAAAAATTAATGTTCAAGCGATTGATGAAATAAATTTTGAAAAACGATGTATCTATCACAGCAGTTTGGTTTTAGGCAGAATCACTCCACTATAATGGCAATACTTTCAGTCACTGACAGAATTCAGAAAGCTATCTACAGATAGTGGCATGTATGCATGCTGAATTTTTCTTGACCTAAACAAAGCTTTCGGCACCGTGAATCATAAATTTCTTTTTGCTATTAAATGCCATGGAAAGTTGGAATAAGAGGAGTTGCTAAACTCTGGTTTGAATCATATTTTCAAAATAGACAACAATTCGTATCTTTGGAAGATGTAAAATCAGCATCAAATGCTATTTCCTGTGGAGTTCCTCAAGGATCGGTGCAAAGACCCCTTTTTGTAGCGCACGAGGGAGTAAGGAAAAGCGTAAAGTAACCCCTTTGGTTGTTGATTTTAACCCTAACCTCCCGGATGTCGGGAAACGTATTCAGGAAAACATATCGCTGCTTCACTCTTCTCCCCTTTTGCACGAGGTTTTCCCTAAGGGAAAAAGTATTATTTCGACATTTAGAAGGCCAAAAAAACTTAAAGCGATTTTTGCGCTTTATAAATTTAAGCAGAATTCCAGACACTGGAAAGATTCAAATCTCGGCAAAATGCCGGGATCGAACTCGGGATCTCGAGCTTGGAAAGCAGAGATCTTACCAACTGTGCCAACCCTGTCCGCCCAAATGAAACTATATAAATAAATAATATTGCTTGTGTTACAGGTGTGACTCCTTCGTCAGAAAGTAAGCGCTGTGAATTCGATTATTCTAATACAGAGTTCTAATATAAAAAAAACCAATAGCCATTATTCTTTTTTTGTATTAGCAGCTCTGATAGACCAACGAGGAGGGTAAAATTAGCTTGTAGGCCACCCTGATGACGACCACCGGACCACATGACGTGTTCAGGTATCCGCCCAGTCCACACCAGTCCGGAGACGTTGTATCCTCACTTTATTTTGCCGATACATCTAGCGTCCACACGTGCCTCCGTATACGCTTGGTGTCTTCACACTGTCTCAGGAGATTTCTGTATACGCTCTCCAGAATAAACATTTTGTCTCCGGATACATTTTGGATACGTGTGGACGCTTGTACGAACCCTGTTACTACATCTGAAGTGCAGAGCATCAAGTTAAGCCATGTACATAAAAAAAATACACCTTTGATTGTGCACAAACTCTTTCATGAGCTAGCTAAGGTGCTTTTTGATTGTCTAAAAAATTTATTGTACAATATCCACAAAGAAATATTGCATGCAGCTAGGTGTCTCTCACCACATTCCATTAACCATGGGATGCACAGGAAACTATATAGCTACATTGCATCAGTTAAACTATTCATAATACATAGTTTGCCACAGCTTGAATTTTTCTGTGGACCACTTATAAAAATCACGATAATCTAACTTACTAAGGAGATTTTGTTTGAAACCTTTAAATGAAGGATATGCTCTATCTAAAGTAATACTGAAAACATTTTCCTCATTCAAGTCATTTGCTATGGCAATGACTGTCACATCTAAGTGCTTATTGCTGTGATATCCACTTTTTGCTTTTGATTTACAGTCCTTATTAACATTGGAGATAACACACTCCAGAGTGGATAGTGATTTGGCAATTCTTTGCGCACCTGCTTCTGTAATATTGGAACCTAGTTGTTTCAATCCTATTTTCAACAATCTATTTAAATGTTCCATTCTTAGGTCAAGAGGAATATTACCTCCTGGTGTGCCTGAACTTAAAAAACCTATCATGTAAAAGCTGAAATGCAAAGCTTTCAGGTAAAATAGCATATAGCTTGGCAAGGAATAATAAGACTGCATAAGAATACTTTACTCTACCATAGCCATAAAGAAATAGGAGAAAGACTTTTACACACTTCAGAAGCCTTAGTGAATCTCCTTCTTTTACAGCATCATCCAGAAACATAACTAAAAGCCCAAAAGTTAGCCGGGCACAGTGGTAGTTATAAATAAAATCTTCAGGTTTAGACACTTCTTTTTCTTTAGTATCTTTTTTTTCTTGTTGGCTGTCCTTGGCAGGGTCTTCTTGTGGTCCATCATCCTGAATAGTGGGATGTTCAACTCGCTCATGCCTGATGGATCAAAGTACAATTCTGTCAGTAAATGTAACAGAACCAATCAATCTCCAATCAATCTGCCAATGGCAAGACAACTCACGGATTGACCAATAACAAACATTGAGAGCTGAATGTTATTCCCCTTTTTTTTTCTTCCATGAAGTGTATTTTGTCTAATACTTTGCCTTTATTAGCAATTTAAAGCCATAAAAGATTCGTCAATTAAAAATGCATGTTTTGAACCAAAATTGTTTCCTGTATTGCATGTTACATCAGACTCATAGTACATTGCATCATGGTCAAAGGTGCCACATTGTCTACTGTATTCGATGCTTTAGATCAAACAAATGATAAATACAATTCTTTACAATACATGAATGTATCCTATTGACAGGAACAGGAAGCTAGTAAAGTTTGACAAACTTATGGCAAACTATATGGCACTATTAGGGTAACACTGAGACACTCATATCAAGTGCCATATGGCACCCCTAGGGGTAAACGGTGAACAGTTCAAATCTTTGCCTTACATATGCATTTAGCTTTTATTGTTTTTAAGATAGTCCTAAATGAGCACCTGTTTCTGCCTTGTTTTGTTTTATATGTTTTCCCACACTGATGTCTGCATATATAGTAACCAAATTCATCTCTTTCTTTATTTGTTGGCTGTGGAATTTGGCCATGTTGTGTTCTTTCATGACTGAGGAAATTGGATAGAAGGTTTTTGATAATTTGAAGGTATGTTGAGTTAAATAAGTCTGTAAAGACAGACTCAGGGTGAGGGAGGAAAGGGAGAAAGGGAAGGAGATTTGAAGAGTAAAAAGTGCAATGCTCTAGAAAAGTAGGATGCTGATACAAAAGTTAACTGTTGTACATGCAGGTGAGTATTACTGCCCTTGGCACTAATGCAACAAATTCATTTTTGGACAGGAAGTCAATCACTGAAGAAGCAGGTTATTGCCTAAAGTGGACATTCAGCTAGTATGGTTATGTTTATTTGTACTCACTTTACTCTACCAGAATGGTATCTATACATTTTCCCACACATTCGGCAGGGGTAGCCATCTCTTTCAAGATTGTGCAGTTCTTCAACAGCAGTTCTAAGTCCACTGATTTGGTCAGCAGTATTGGTAAATGCAAAAACATCTAAAAACTCTTCAATCTCATTGTTTAACCACTTTCTGTAGTCTTCTGCTCCCCAGGAGATAGTGTTATTAGGAATTGGTTTCAGCTTGGGTAAATCTGAAATAAAAAGAAGAAAAAATAGAATTAAGTTATAACAAAAATGATATGATGGTCACAGAAAGGCAATTGTATGTTGACTCGCTGAAAAACAAAAAAATTCTTACCATCTAAGCTGTCCATGCCAGTAAATTTCATCCACGCAGCAATAACATGGGCCCTTGTCTCAGACTGATGGAAGTCTTTGAATGCATTGTAATCACGTTTAGGACCTTTCTTTGCATTGGACGAATTACTGCGGTTCATTTCAGCAAAAGATGTTCCTTTCTCTCCAGCTGACTCTTCTTTTACAAATATCTTGCTGTTTACCTAAACAAATTTCAGACCAGTGAGTGCACTACAATTCATGAAAGTGGAACAATGAATGAATGATACTAGTACATGGAAAAATTAATGAACAAATAAATAAATGAGTGAATGAGTGAGTAGACAAAATAACTTGAGTAAACAGTTCCCCTTTTGCTCCCCACCCCTTGGTCCTAAAGGAAAGATGTTTTCTCTGGATACGAAAAATAATAAACAATTGACAGGATTATTTTCATACTTGGTATAAACACATTTTTAAGTGAAACTCAGAAAATGTACATTCAAGGCCCTCCAAACGATCCTCTTCAGTACTTCCAAGCTTATATGTCCACTGAACATTTCGGGCTCTCTCTTCTGTAAGTTGGTCACCATGGATGATGGTTTTGTGTAGTACTTTTCCATCTTTGACAAGGGCATGATTTTCTTGAAAATTCTTTAAGATGTCAGCCATGTCTCCTGATTTATTTGGATTCAAAAACTGTAGCCCTAAAAGACACTGTAATGAAACATACTATAATTGGATTGATTATTATTTAATTTACCATTTGTACTATTCATGTCACAAGTTCATGTATACTTTCTCAAACAACAACGACCATTGCCACTCATAACACACTAAAATATGAAATAGAATATCTTAAAAGGAATTAAAAAAGGGATTTCAAAACTTTCTAAATGTATTGTACAATTCTAATAATAAACTATGAACCTTTTCAAGACATGTAAGTAACAAATGTTAAAATGAAAATTTTTATAGTTAGCAATGTTTCATTCTACAGAACACCCTTGAAACCACTTAAGTATGCATATTGAATACTGTTCACAACAAGGAGGGGAAGGATTTTGGGTAGGTCCTTTCCTCCCCTTAGTTCATACTTGACACGGTTTTCTTTGTTCTCCAAGAGTCTTTATTTCTAATATAAACCTCATTATAAATTCACGGGTCTATATGTAGTTATACAACCAGGTTTATAACTGCATGCATACTGTGAAAACCTTCTCAAGTATCTATATGGTTCAATGCCTCAGTCTTCAGTAATTAACTCTAACTTCCTTTCCCTCTCCTCCCCACAGCAAAGGCTCCTCAACATTTACTATCATTGATCACAGAGTATAAAAATTTAAAACCTGTTCAGACTTTTTCTTCATCTGCATAGAATATGTGTGGGGAATGTGATGGATAACAGATTTCTTAAATACTTGATATGCAGGGAGGTATGTGCAAATCACACGGAACACCAAAGGTACAAGATTGGCCTTTATGCTTTCATATTCCTCCTGGCTTGGAAGAACCTTTATCACTTCCAAATTTTTTACAAGCATCTGGGGCTTGGTATCCTCAAACTTTCCATCACATTTGATTCTATCTTTAACTGCATACGAATGTGTCCAGTGGAGGGATTGGTTTTTACTTTTTTTTGATTGATGCCTTGCTTGGACTTCCAGGTCGATATTATCTGTTACCAATCTAAATCAAAGCACATGGAAACAGCTGTCTAATTATGAAAAAATGAAACATCCAATTATTTGTGTATAATTTCAGTTCAAGATATGAGATGAGTTGGAAGAGGGATAGTGGTCAACAAATTTGAGGGAAGTCTGTGATATTAATTTCTTTGTGTTGTGTTGCTGTTTTGTCCTCCTCCCCCAACCATGATTGTCAGTGTTCAGCAGATTGTGTGACATGGTAATAAAATATTGAAATTCTTTTAAGAAGGTAGTGCAGGTATGAAACATGTACAGTATACATGTATGTACATGCAGAGGTAACAGTTAATTTCATCAATACTTACTTGTAGTGCGTGATGTTACTTTTCAACTCGACTATTTCACTCTTGACAACTTCTCTGGTGAACAAAAGGCCTATATCTTCAACTGGAATACTCTTTTGTCTAAGACTATCACAGCACTCTTTGTGAACATGCTCATCAAAGTACACTGTACTCTGAACTTCTTCCTTTGAAAAGTTGATGGTTGTTGAAGTTGGGTGCTTTTGTAAGACAGCTTCGAGAAACTTGACTTTGATTTTCTTTTCCATGGTATCTTGCTTCCATGAAGTGGTATCTTGGTTGGTCAATTCTCCGGATTTCAGTTGCATGGAAATGGTCGAAGTGTGAGAGACACAAAATCCAAGATTGGCAAACCGCTCCACAGTTAGAGCTTTAGCTCCACCATTGAGTAGGAGAAGCGCATTTCTGTAATGTGAAGCATTTAGCTGTTGGTTATATTGCCTGAGGCATATTGACGCAGCAGAGCATACAGAGTTTCTTAAACGAGTAGAAACGTCTTTAATCTCAGGAATGGACTTGAGGTTTCCAGGGGTACACATTGAATTGAGCAGCAAAAGAAACTTTGGACATTTTACCATTAACTGATCATAAAACATCGTATTTCTGAATTCTTTTATGTCTACAGGCCTCTTTAATTTCAATACACATTCAGAGTCTTTGGCATATTGTCTTATTTCGCCTTTGATGTCATTCATGGCTTCGATAAGGATACATTTTTTTAGCTGTTCATTTGCGTAAGACATTTTTGCTATAGCTGAAAAATTTCTCGACACGATATTCCTGGCAATAGACTTCATTGAGGGATCTTTCACTTCGTGTTCTATCACTCTGCCACACACGTGATATCCAATAAATATCTAAAATAATAAACAAATAATCTTTGTTGAAACAAAACAACAGACTATAATAATTCTTAAGTGTAGTTATAACTAACAAAACGTGTACCTTTACAACTGATTTTTCTTCCGAATCCTGTGGCAAATCCATGCTCGCTTGCATTTTCTCAGATATTTCGCAAACACCGTCCATTGAATTATCTAACGCCAGTGATCGGCGAGACTTCCTTGCTTGCAGAGGCGAAGGAGTTGAGGTCGATTGAGACTCAGTGTGTTCATTTGAAGTGCGCCTCTTCGACGAAGGAGAAATTCCAGTTGGAGAACTTGAAAGGCGTTTCTTCGAAAATCCTTTGTATTTTGATCCATTATATATCAATTTTACAAGGGTAGAATAAATCCTCACCAAGGTCCTTGCACAAGTTAGACAGCTGACGTCTGATAAGCCTTCTCCCTTATCTAAATCGTATCCAAGTTCTTTCAAGACTTCCTCTAACACGATGCTCTCGGCTTCACAGAAAGCAAGAAGTTCCTTGTTTTTTACGACATTAAACAACGAAACTCGAGGAACTTTCGTTCCAGTGCAAGTGAGATTTTTGTTGCAGAAACGGCAGTGTTTAGAAAAGCGGACTTTTGATTTTAGTTTTATCGGAGTTTCATTCGACATGACAATAACAAGAGTCTTCGCGGGAAACAAAGCATGTTTTGACAGCCGGTCACAGCCGGTACGTCACACTTTGAGACACGTGATTTCAAGGAGGCGGAAATCGATCCTGAATAGAATTACTACAGGCTCTCCCTCGCCTCTTCCCCTCCCCTCCTCCCCATTCCCCCTCCCCTTTACTCCTCCCCATTCCCCTTGAGCCTGTTCACAGGCTACA
Source organism: Zoanthus sanctaehelenae (assembly GCA_028564885.2). Lineage (NCBI taxonomy): Eukaryota > Metazoa > Cnidaria > Anthozoa > Zoantharia > Zoanthidae > Zoanthus > Zoanthus sanctaehelenae. The sequence continues at coordinate 9,990 of JAOTRI020125188.1, forward strand.
TTGTAGCAAAGAATCAAAGTTTTTAAAGGATAATTGACCATTGTACTAATTATTGCTGCTTTTAAAAATTAAGAAAATGCAATTTGAAACGTGTTTGGATTGGTGTAAGTGGTGTCCGAAATGAATTCTTAATACTGTCTCAATGTTGGAAATTTGCAAATGTTCTCTCATTTTTATAAAAATATTGTTTTTCTCAAACCGACGCCGGATATTTTTATTTTTTGATGGAATCTCAGCTGAAAATATTCTTAGTTTTAATTTCGGGAATAACTCTGACAGGGAATTTGCATTTTTAAAATCATGATTATATATGGTAACGAAGAACTTCAAATATAATAACTATTACAGATCTGGATATGGTTTGGCCATGAAATTTTACAAAGTCGGTATACGTACAATTTATTTTGTTTGGTTCTTTCTTCCAAGGAACTTTTACTTTATGTTTTAGTTAAACTATAAAAAGTATTTCTTACATAAATTTGGGTTGTAAAAAAGCAGATACTAAAAAACAAAGAAGTAAAGCAAAAATAAACTTAATGTATAGGCTGCTCTCACTGCAGCTTTTGTTTGACGGTAAACTTTGAAAACGTAAAGTTCATGCATATTTATATTGCAAAATTTTATTGACTAAGTTGATCTCTCATTTACAAGTCGGATTAAAAGTTACAGATATAATAGTAGGAAGAATAAAGTTTTAGAACAATTTAAATTTTACCTTGCGAGAAAGCGTCGAATATGAATGGGAAAATCACTTTGAGCGACATTTTCAGGCTCTTCAAAAACAAACAGGCCAGGTGTGACACGGTCGTAAGTACACACGAGTGACCACGAGTGAAAAACATGAAGAATTTTTAAAAATTTACAAATATAATAATTTGCAGAATTATATAATTATATTATTTTTTCGGGGAGTTTTTTGAGTGAAGGAATAACACATCCTATACGCAAACTGCAAAGTGAAAAATCCAGACATTGTAGAAAGAAAATTATTTTTAAAGCTTTTTACAATATTTCAGAAATGATATAAAATAAATTAATACTAAATATTATATCAAACGGTTGAAATGTTCTTTCTTTTACTTCTTTCTTTCTTTCTTTCTTTCTTTCTTTCTTTCTTTCTTTCTTCTTTCTTTCTTTTATTCTAGAAATTGAAAGTAAGGCATTTTTATCACTTTTCGGTTTTCCTTTTTTCTACTTATTAATTAACTTCCAAAATTAAAAAAAATTGTCGGTTTTATGGTGTGGAAAGCGAATGTTTCCCATGAGGCCAAATAAATAAATTCCCGGTTTCTCATCACTGCCCGCATTGCAAATTTTCAATATTGGATTGATAACATCTTTTCCGGTAGATAATAATCTTATGTTTATAAAGCAAGTATCAACAAAGAGTTGCTGTTTTTATTCTATAATTATAATTCTGCTAATTATTATACTTTTAACTTTTTTTTTAAATTTTTTATTTGTAGTCACTCGTGGTCGTCATTCGTGGTCACTCGTTTGTACTTTTAGAAACGATCGTGTGGCACAGATAGCTCACCGTAAACTTGTTGCTACATGCCGCAGCGAGGGAGTCTGATCGAAGCGAGGGAGCCAAGGCAGCATACTATTTGGTGTTCAAAAGTTCAAAATGCAAAGCATTATGGTTGGTAACATTTTTAACCAACACTCCTTGCGCGACCAGTGGTATATATTTACAAGTTGACAAATGTAATTGGAATGCGTTCGGTGTGTAAATTTATATAGAAAGAAGTAAGAGAAAAATATCATATTTATGCCCTCGGCGGGAATCGAACCCCACATCTTCGGTTTACTAGTCCGACGTGTTAA
>JAOTRI020125199.1:0-11816 GCA_028564885.2 Zoanthus sanctaehelenae
TTGGGATTCTTAATTGGGGAAGAGGGAGGTTTTTAACATGACACTGAAAAGCCCCTTTGGGGAGTTGTCATTAAGTAGGTGTTTATTTTTCCTTGCCAAGTGGTGATGATGCGTAGATCAGGGAGTAGTATTCCAACTTCCATTCGTTCATTACCAGAACATCGATTCAAACTTTTGTTATCGACTGTTCTTTGTCATAACCATGTGTTAACACTCCAAAATAAATTTCAAATTTTTATCACGTTTGTTTGAGTTAGTCAAAAATTAATGTCAATGGAAGGTTTCATGGGTATCGGCATTCCTTTCCCATCCCCCCAGTTGTCGTAAATAAATAATAATAATAATAATGGAAACTTTATTTTTAAAGAATAATTTTACAAACAATAATAATAATAATAATAATGATAATGATGATGATGATGATGATGATGATGATGATAATAATAATAATAATACTAATAATAAATGGGGACACGGGACCTACAGTTTAACATCCTTATCCGAGACATTTCCTGGTTCTTAACGAATACAACTTGGATGTGTGTAAACAAAAATGTTCACCAAGTGTGACATTTTAGAAGTTTTCTGTTTTTCAGGAGCTGATTGAACCTCTGTTTAGAGAAGATGCGGAAGCTGTTGGTGACCTTTATCTGGATGTAGCCGATGCCTTTACAGAAAATAGTAAGTTTCTTTGAGAATCTGACGATTTGGTAATTAGGATCTTGTTCATGGAAAGATAGCTCGCTTTTTATGTCATTTGTGGATATTTCATCATCATAAGAAGCAGCAAAATCAACCAGTTACCTGCTAATTTCCCACCTTCCTTCATTTCCTGTTCTAACATCTCCGCCAACATCCTGTGTTAACATTTCCTTCCACTTCAGTTTCCAACATCTCCCAATTTTCTGTTCTAACATCTCCGCCAACATCCTGTGTTAACGTTTCCTTCCACTTCAGTTTTCAACATCTCCCAATTTTCTGTTCTAACATCTCCGCCAACGTCCTGTGTTAACGTTTCCTTCCACTTCAGTTTTCAACATCTCCCAATTTTCTATTCTAACATCTCCGCCAACATCCTGTGTTAACGATTCCTTCCACTTCAGTTTCCAACATCTCCCAATTTTCTGTTCTAACATCTCCGCCAACATCCTGTTTTAACGTTTCCTTCCACTTCAGTTTTCAACATTTCTCCATTTTCTGTTCTAACATCTCCGCCAACGTCCTGTGTTAACGTTTCCTTCCACTTCAGTTTTCATCATCTCCCCATTTCCTTTTCTAACATCTCCGCCAACTTCCTGTTTTAACGTTTCCTTCCTCTTCAGTTTTCAACATCTCCCCATTTCCTGTTCTAACATCTCCGCCAACATCCTGTTATAACGTTTCCTTCCATTTCAGTTTTCAACATCTCCCCATTTCCTTTTCTAACATCTCCGCCAACATCCTGTTTTAATGTTTCCTTCCACTTCAGTTTCCAACATCTCCCAATTTTCTGTTCTAACATCTCTGCCAACATCCTGTGTTAACGTTTCCTTCCACTTGAGTTTCCAACATCTCCCAATTTCCTGTTCTAACATCTCCGCCAACATCCTGTTTTAACAATTCCTTCCTCTTCAGTTTTCAACATCTCCTCATTTCCTTTTCTAACATCTCCGCCAACATCCTGTTTTAACAATTCCTTCCTCTTCAGTTTTCAACATCTCCCCATTTCCTTTTCTAACATCTCACCTCTGATCTCAGGGATTTTTTCGGACGCGTTTTTGAATACTTAAATTTTCATTAAAAAAACGTATTTAGAGTTGCTATTGGCTTGATTATTCATGGTTTTGTAAACAATAATGGCTTTTTGCTTAACCTCTTTTCAATACCCTGTTATATCCATATACATCGAGCAGATCATGTGGCTTCCGCCTGGTTATCCTTGTTGGTAAGTCTATGGTGTAGGTGGTTTTGGGTTTCATTCCTGACCAACACTCAGGGTCCTAAAATCTGCAAGCGTTTTGACGTTCACTTCCTCTTGGATAAGGACGTTAAATCTTTTGTGCAGTTTCAGGACACTCTATCGGTGTCTGCTAGATGCAACACGAGTGTCTTACACCAAAACACAGTACTGCGTCTATCAGCCTTTTATGTATATATTTGATAGCTGTGCACTTGTCGATAAAAGGTTTAATGCACTAATTCATGATGAGTTTCCTTGCTTTTTCCAAAGTCTCTTTGTTTTTACCTCGCTTTACTTGATTTTCAATGTTGACTAAAAATAATTGTCAAAAAGCTTTGCTTTGGTTGAAAAAAAAATTAAAATGCTTTTTTTGCTCTGGCTAATGATTTGTTTGCTTCGTTTTATTTGGCCATCAGGTAGATTTGATGAAGCTTTGCCTCTTCTTGATGCCTTGGTTGTGACCTCCAAGTACAACTTGGTAAGATAATGCTGTGGTTTACAATAACTTGTGATATTGGCACTGCACTTTTACTGTGAGTGGTTTGTTTACATCTGAATAATGAACGAGGCCATAACCAAGTTCATTATAAAAAGTTTCGAGTTAACTGTGTTGCCAGCAAATGAGTTTGTATGTAAACAAAGCATGAACGGAAGGTCCTTAACTCCTTTGATAAGCAACCTGAGTTCATTTCATTACAAGGCACGATACACGACTTAAAGAACTTGAAGCAAGAGTTTCAACAAAAATTAAATTAAATAAGTAAATAATTGAAATGGCATATTAAATACAATAAAGAAAGATTTTGACAAGATAAAACTTAAAAATTCACCCCAAAAAGATAATTTTCCGATGCAAGTAGTCAAGCATTGACGAAAATTGGTCATATTTTGTAAAATAATTTTATGCAGTGAATACATTCTCTTATAATTACTCACCATGTCCTTGAGGAAGTAACTTAACAGTTTTGATAAAGCATTTGAACACAACCGAAATTCGAAATGTTTTCATGTGTGTCGTTCGTGGTTACTAAACTTACTTACTACTTAATCCTCTTTGTATTTCGAAGTGCATAAGGCCTCAGTCAGACTGCGCCATTGGCTTGTGTCGGGTGCCCCTCGTTCCAGGTGACCCCATGTCCAGCTGTTGTCCTTCATATCTCTCCACTGTCCTCCTCCATGTTTCTTTCCGTTTACCTTTCTTCTTGCTGCCGTCAGGAGGCCATTTGAGGGCAGCTCGTGGCAGTGCGGCTGGTGTCATGCCTAGTACAAGGCCAATCCATTTCCATCTCTTTCGCCGGACTTGTTGTGTAATTGGTTCTCTACCTGGGTATATACATCTAAATTGAGTGTATCCAGCTAGTCCAAGCCCGGGTAAAAGAGGACAAACCCATCCCGTAAAATATTGTTATGGAAACCAATTAAGTAAGCTCTAAATAGTTATCTTCCCAAACTTCAGACTTATCCAAACGACGTCAAAATTGCCCAACGTGCGCCAAAAAGCCCCCTCCAATTTAAATAATTTCATGGTATCCTCTGATAAACGTTCGCTGGAGTAATAGCTCAATAAAAACATGGTTTGAATTTTTTGAAGAGTCGGTCGTAGGTTGCAATTTTTTTGAAGCACGGGCGTGCCTGTTAGTGACAGATAGACCGAACTTACGTAATCGATTTTGAGCAATTGCAAGAACGCTATCTGAATCATTTTGTTCTTAGCACTGGAATCTTGAAAAATATTGTCTGTGTGGATTTTAAATTTGCTTTTTTAACTCACAGGCAGGTGTTTGGTTGAAAAAGGCAGAATGTGCAAGATCTCTTGGTCGCCTTGAAGAAGCAGTGACATCCTACATTCGTGTGGTGTCTCTCGCACCAAATCACCTGGATGCAAGGCTTGCTCTTGCGTCTTTACACCAGCAGTTAGGAAGACCCGATGATGCGCTTGACGTCCTTACAGGTGCAAATGCTTGTATTTGCTTGTTATAAAATAGAAAGGCTTAATATAAATATAACCATATTTACACCGGCTACAACGTTTTTAATAATTGTGATAGTGACAGTTTTGCTATTAAAGACTGATAGTATTAATGATAGTTGCTGGTAGTTGTAATGATGACGGTGATCTTGATTTTGAGAATGATGGTGTTGATAATGATGATGGAGTTATTGATGATATTGATGGTCATGCTGCTGCTGCTGCTAATAATGATGATGATGGTGATGATGATGATAGTGTTGATGATGATGATGATAGAGTTGATGGTGGTAATGATGATGATGATGATGATGATAGTGTTGATGTTGTTGCTGCTGCTGCTGATAATGATGATTGTGATGGTGATGATGATGATGATAGTGTTGATGGTGGTAATGATGATGATGATAGTGTTGATGGTGGTAATGATGATGATGATGATAGTGTTGCTGCTGCTGCTGATAATGATGATTGTGATGGTGGTGATGATGATGATGATGATAGTGTTGATGGTGATGATGATGATGATAGTGTTGATGGTGGTAATGGTGATGATTATGATAGTGTTGATGGTGTTGCTGCTGCTGCTGATAATGATGATTGTGATTGTGATGATGATAGTGTTGATGGTGATGATGGTGATAGTGTTGATGGTGATGATGATGATGATGATGTTGATGATGATGATGATGGTGGTGGTGTTTTCTTCCCTTTTCCTATAAAGGATCCATGTCGCCTATTTCAACATCTCTATCATCTTCCTTAACAAATTTTAATTTAAGAAACCATATCAACGATGGTATTGTTGCTCTACGATATAAATCTTATGTCCCACAAGAGTTGTCTTCATTTTTGTTTTGCTAAAGCCGATTTGGAACGACAAGCCATCCACAGTACAACACCGGACGTTACTTGTGACGACACATTACGTTCATCAGATGGCATCAACGAACCTGGCAGAGAAACTGCTTCTCAGCCTCCACCCCAGGTGATACACTGCAAGACTCTTGTATTTGATTGTTTTGTCCAATCATATCGCTTGTCTAATCAACTAAAAGTTACCTAGAAACATTGTAACAGTTGGTTATACGGCTCCCAATAAATCGTGACACAACCGCAAAATCTTAGTCAATGAAACTTACACACAGCACTTCGCTAATTTCAGTTATCACACACCTTGATAACCTTTCTCAAGAATTCGCTACGTCTCGATTTCACAAAAAAGCTTCACTTCTTCATTAACTTAATCTCTCCGAGTTCTCGCTAGCGTAACTTATTTTTCGTTTAATCGAGGTTCTGGAAAGTTCCTAAAGTAAAACATTACGTCATATCTATTTAGACTATGTAAACAACTAAATGTTCTAGAATAATCCGGAATATTAATAAATGAACAAGCACTACCAGGTTTTCTAGTGTGTGGCAACTTCTCGAGTGTTCTAGATATAAGCGGAATATTTCTAAAGAGTTCTTGGTTGCTCTAGTAAGTTCTGTATAAGAGTCTAGGGATTTTGTATATTTACCAAATGGTCACAAACTTTGATTTAAACCGAGATGAGTTGATCAACTAGTCGTTCGTTATCCATGTGATTTGTAACTCTGTCTTATAAAGCATTCGGGTCACTCCAAGAGCTTTCAGAATATATCTTTGATTAATAAAAGTTTGCAATCAGTATATTGCCATGTTTCACTTCACCAACATGACCCACAGTGTTGATCCTGTGTTGCAGGATGTGAGGCTGTTGTTCCACAAGTGCGCCCTGCTACACTCTCAAGGTCGTAAAGAGGAATTTGTTAGCATTGGCTGTGACATGATGGACTGGTATTTCATCGATGTTGCTTCTTATCCGGATCTTTATGGTAAGGTGTGACGAGCGAATGTTCAATTTATTAAAAGGTTAAGGGGTCACGTTTTCACACAAAGGATAGTACAAGAAAAGAACACAGACATGGTTTGGTTTATAAAGTTACGTGCGGACATGATGGATGTGGTGAGTTTTAAGTAGGAGAAACGGGCAGAAGATTACAACAACGAATAAAAGATCATAACGCAAGAGATAAATCCTCATCATTATACAAACATGCTCTTGAAACAGGGCATTCACCTGTTTTTTTTTGAGCAATTTTTAGTTTTGAATGACGGTCTTAACAATTATAAGATAAAAAGCTATCTGAAGCATTGTTTATTGCAGAACAAAACCCAACACTAAATGAACAAGGTCAATTTATTCCCTTGACGCTGTTAAATTAGATAAATTTACATACATTGTATTACTTAACATTATCTGAAGATGGCTGTCGGATGATAGCCGAAATATTAAACATCAAAAATGGGATGGCTTCTCGTTTTGACTAATATTTTGTTAAGGGGAATAAAACGAATGACAATCTGCGAAGATATTAGATATTTTGTTTTTTAAAAAAATGCGTTAATATTTCATTCGTAAATTATTACCTTCTTTAACCACGAAGGATGATGCGAGGTAGCGATATTAAAAGCAATGATATTGTCCGTTTATTGAAGGTAACGGGAAATAAACCAAGGCTAACAAACTTGTACTCCTTATCTTTAATACTCTAAGATGGACGGAGAACTTTTACATGTAAAACACGGTTTAAATCCTTATTTCAGAAGGCACAAGAGTTTAATATTTTCTAGATGTTAGAGCAATGGCAAAACCTTCTTCTCAATTTTGTTAAGATCCCAAATGCTGGTTTTGCTGAGAGTTGAACATGAGCCTCGCGCACAGCATTGAAATCTTGACAAAATGATTTTTTTTTCATTTGAGGCACACGATCATGGTAATCGAGCGCTGTCACTTGCAATGAACATGCGATACATATTACCTGCGGTTATACTCAATTTAAGAGTGTCTCTAACATTTTGAAAAGTATGATAAAGCGAAATATGCCACAGTGTAAGTGAAAATATCTCTTATTTCGTTCACTCTAACACTAACTCCCTTTGTAATGACACTAATGCTGAAAATTGAACAGTATTGTGACTATAACAAAATAGTGTACTCGCAGCACTCACTTTCTATTATAGAAATAACTATATTATTATAATGATCGATGAAAGTTTTCCACCTCCTGGATTGGACACTCAGCCATCACAGGCGATGGTATTCATTTACCTACCCCGGGAGGATGGAAAGCTGAGTTGGCTTAAGCATAAGAGAAAGTCACACAATTATTCAAACCTTGGCAAAATGCCGAGATTGAACTCTCTTTATCTCTGTAAGCCACTCTAAAATTCCTTCACACAAAACTAGATTTGAAAGTGATTTCAAACGTTTTTTATAGCCGTTATCTTAAATATATATTCTCTTTCACCATTGTAGATATTGCATTGTCGCAGTCGAGAAAAACACAGGTTCAGAAAATGAAGGTCAACGACAAAGCAGTTGAGTCAACCGATACTTCACATAGTGAGTACGCGGCGGAGAACTATATTTCAACGATCTATGTTAATATAGAAATAAAAAACGACCCGCGCGCTCTGTTCAGTTATAGAACCTCGCGTGAATTTTAAGTTCACGAAAGAAGTACTGAAAGAAACACAAACCGCGGGCGAGTTTTTCTCGCACTTCTTAAGTGAACTTAAAATTCACAAGTGGTTCTATAACTGAACAGAGCGCGCGGGTTCGTTTTTTTATTTCTTTTATGAAATAAGCTACCGCCAGAGACAGAACAAGATAAAACACCACTTTGGCTTTATTGAGAATTCAAACAACACTGCTCAGCCAATCAGATAGCGCGTTATATCAGCTTTATTTTATAATAAATACTATTACACGGCAAGATCGTGATATTTTTCTATTCATATGTTTTGATCGCTTTAAGGGATTGTTACACGGGTTTTTAGACAACGCATTGCTGAATTTTTTTTAAAAAAACAAATTGTATATTTAGTCTTCCTTTTCTTTTCTTGTTTTCTTCGTACTGTTATTATTGTTATTTATTTCTGTTCTTTTTATTATTTCATCATGAACAGATAATCGTGAAGATGACACAGGTATTCGAATTGAAGAATGGTGGGATATGTTCAAAAAGGTATTACTGGCCTTGTAATTAAAAACTTACTTATATATACCGTTAAGGTTGCACGATATCTATTCACGTTCATATAAAGATGTTTGTCTGCATAGGACTTTAGTATGATAGGCAAATAAGCCAATGCGTAATACTTTGAGAGCCAAGTGGCCGGTTGAAACGGTGCTTAATGATTGTAATTGGTCATCTTAATTTGGAATAACTCAGTTGTTAGAAACTTAGCAAGTTATTTCTTATTTTATTTCTTCGTCTCCTTTTCTTTTCTTCTCCGTCATCATCACTTTCTTCATCTACTTCTCTAATAATTATTACTGGTGATATTATTATTATTTTTATTTTACTGATCCAAATGGACGGAGAAGCAGTAAGTTGGAAAAAACTTTAATGAGGATCCATGTAGAATTGACATGTTTCGTCGTGGCTTATGCCTTCATCAGAATTACGAATACCAAGTAGCATTTGGCATGTAAATTAAAAATGAAAACAAAAACAAAAGAATAACTTACTTAAAGAACGTGATACAATGGAGGGATTAAAGTCACAATTTTAAATTAACATACAAAAGTTGCTGGTTCAGTGAGGCTTTTTCCCAGAGAATGTGAATAGCTTCTTTGATTCTTAGTTGCATGGTGTTTTCGGCATGGTCTAGGATAGAAAAACAGTCAGGGGTGTATTTCTGACGACAAACTTCACAAGTCCTGAATTGTTTCTACACGTGCTACTTAGATATCGTATTCTGATGAAGGCATGAACCATGGCGAAACATGAAATTCTATACCTGGACCTTCATGAAAGTTTTTTATTTTATTGTATTTGTTGTTGATATTCTTATGAGCATCATCATCATCATCATCACCATCATCATCATCATCATCACTATCACCCGCCATCACCATCATCACCATCATCATCATCATCATCATCATCATCACCATCATCATCATCATCATCATCATCATCATCATCATCATCAGAATACTTATTATTAATAATTACCATAAAGTTTTTTTGAAACATGCTTCCTGTTTTACTAGTTCATGTTCGTGATGGGCCAACTGAAAAACTTTAGCAATGCTGAACGTCTTATCCTCTGTGCTTTGTCTTCAAGACGGTTTGCGAACATGCAATCATATCGCACAGAGATGGAGTTGATGGCTGTTTTAACCCTCAATTTAACTAATAAACAAAAGCTGGCTTTTGACTTTCTTAAAGTACTGATAAGCAAAACTCCAGAGCACCCAGTTCTATGGAACATTTTGGCGCGAATAGTTGTTAAGACTCAAGATAGCAGGCATCATCGCTACTGTCTGCGACTGCTCCTTAAATACCCAGATAGTCTACCGCTGGTCACAATGAATGGTAACAATGCATTCCTTAGTGGAAGTTATAAATATGCAATAGGTAAGTAGCCTTTTGATCTTAGCTTGTAGAGTGGCATTATATACATATATATTACATAGATATAAGTGTTTTATTTAACAAATGAAGAAGCCTAAGCCGTGTATTAGGCTGTGATAAAACACTACGGCCATAGGAGAACACAAAAGAAATGTTGAAAACATGAACCGCAGGCGAGTCTAAAACATGGCTTAGGCTTCTTTATTTGCTTTATGATTTAGATTTTACACTCCGCGGGTAGCGAAAAATAATGAAACACTTATAAAACAATGAGAGCACGCACAGGGTCCTATTAATACTATATTGCAAAACACGCCACTCGTAGATGTCATATAAACTGCATCCGGAATACGAGCGACATATTTTCTATATCCTCACTAGTGAAGATATTGCTTTTTTACCGTTATTTTCTTATGGCTTGCTGGCTTGAATATATGAAGTTTTTCATCTTGTCGTGGAAATAAGACCTCACTTGTTCGCTGTGCCCACTCATGAAATATTTTTTCCACTCAAAGATAAATTTCATATGTTCGTACTACCGTGTAACATCGTCTATGTATTCTAAAAGTTTCATTCCCCCCTCTGTAATCCATCGCTTGTTATAGCTGTCTTCAGATGCTCATATTCATTTAAAGATATTGTTTGTATGAAAAACTTAGTTGGCTTTGGCAGTAAAGAAGATCACATAAATATTTATATCTCAGCACAGCCGGGGAACGAACCCAGAAGTCAAAGATCTTACCTTATGCGCCATCCACTTGCTCTTTATTAATGAAGTTTTTAATTGTTAACAGGAGAGTACACTCGTGCGTTTCGTCAGACTCCAGAGAATCCATTGTTATCACTCTGTCTTGGAATCCAGTTCCTTCATCTCGCATGTCAGAAGTATCCACGAGGGAGACACGCCTGTATCATCCAGGTACATATTTTGGAATCAAATCTGAATGTAATCGTCCACAAAAATGAATATGGTTTGTCAATTTATACTTACTATCCAATCAACATCCTCCAGTTAACCGAGAGTTTTTTATGCCTAGCTTTGCTATTTGAAATTAGAAACTAAACTACTAACGGTCTAACCCGCATACTGCACTCTGATTGGCTACCCTACTCGAGGTGTATTTGTGATAGTCTACTAGCTAGTAGAGAAAAGATGGCGAATTAGAATAGTAACGAGCCTCTTTTTGCTATAATTACAAAGCATTTTGGTCAATAATTTGATTTGTGCATCCATTTTTTACCGATTAGTAGGTTTATTCTAAAACGGCCTCGTGGACTCCAAGTTTGGATAGCTATGTGACTCGTAGTCCACTCGTCCTCAAGGTTTAATTGTTAATTAGTGTATCACCCAATAGTTAACATTTTAATCTGGGAGAGAGATGCAGGGCTCGAAATTAACTTTTTTTTCAAGTAGCCAGCTGGCCACCAAAGGCAAAAATTTGGTGACCGTAGCACAAGTTTTTGTGGCCAATATCATAATACATATTTTCAACGTGCAATCTATACAGGTGGGCTAGTACCTTTTAAAAAGCTCTAATTTCCGACTTTTTTCTTACTGTTAATACTGTGTAATGCTTTCTTACTTTAATCTGCATCATCAGGATCAATTATATCTGCAACGTATCTCTTCCCAGCTACAGAGCAAAAATCTGAAATAGATCCCTGCCTTAAATCTTTCTACAAGCACAAAAAAAACAATAAGAACAAAACACCGCGAGAACAAGGCCGACCACGTGCTACAAAACCTGTGCCTACGAACATTCGTGTGTACATCCGCTGAAGATAGCGACGTAAACATGGCGATTATTGTATTAGTATTACATCCGCGTCTGTTGTTGTAAGCACAAGAATAATTGCATTTGACTCCAGATTTGTTTGCCCAAGAAAGCCGATAAGCTTCATTTGTTCATCACAATGTTTATAAAATTTTATTAGAAACAATAACTTTTAGTTAATCAGTCGCAAAGGTTCCACCTAATCTTGTAGTAGCCAGGTGGCCACAACTTCAAAAAATCTAGTGACCAGCGCTTATTTTTTGGTGGCATTGGCCACCTATAGGTGGCAAGTTCGAGCCCTGATATGTGGTACAATGTAGAATCAACGGCTTTGAATCGGCATGCGTGAAAAAACGTGAAAAAACCGCGATACAAAACTTATTACGATTTTGAGCCGGTCATTCCGTATTGTATTGCCGGTGTTGAGAGAAAATGTATTTCTCATTCTAGCTGGGCGAGTGTGCAACTCTGGCAATATAATGTGGAATGACCGGCTCAGAATCGCAATTAGTTAACAATTAGACCTCGAGGCCTTATGGACTACGAGCCAATAGCTCATGAGGCTGAATATTTAACAATTAGACCTCGAGGCCACATGGAATACGAGCCAATAGCTCATGAGGCTGAATATTTAACAATAAGACCTCGAGGACGAATGGACTACGAGCCAATAGCTCATGAG
>JAOTRI020125210.1:0-11815 GCA_028564885.2 Zoanthus sanctaehelenae
TTGTAAATCGCCGACTGTGAGATGGCTGATTGAATGTTTACTGAGCTGCTGTCGAGTTCCCAAAATCATAAATTTAGTTTTTTCATCATTCATTTTCAGTTTGTTCTCTGTCATCCACTTTTTTATAGTTTGTATACAATTTTCCATCGTATTTACTGCACACATCTCACTGGTCATATTTCCAGCTTTAAAAGAGATATATAATTGAGAATCATCAGCATATGCATGAGGAGTTAATCCGTATTCATCAATCACATTAAAGAGGTCACTTGCATAAACAATGAACAGTAAGGGCCCAAGACAGGAACCTTGGGGAACGCCGCATGTTACATTAAACTTTTTGGAAAGACCACCATCAACAAAAATTCTTTGCGAACGATTGGAGAGATAGTTCTTGAACCACTCTAAGGCAGTTCCAGATACATTAAGATGATTATGAAGACGGCTAATAAGTATGGAGTGATCGATGGTGTCAAATGCTGCACTTAAGTCAAGAAGAACAAGAAGTGTAACTTTCTGGCTGTTCATGTTAAGAAGAATATCATTTTGAATTTTTAGAAGGGCAGTTTCTGTACTGTGACTTTTCCGATAAGCAGACTGGAGCGGAGGATATAGATTATTAGTCTTAATGTGCTGATGTAGTTGATTAAAAACAGCTCTCTCTGTAAGTTTGGATGCATATGGCAGGTTACTGACTGGACGTAGGTTATTAAATGAGAAATCAAGGGCAGCGTCCTTTACGCACGGGTGAACAAGCGCCTCTTTCCAGATCTCAGGGAAAACCCCTAGCTGAAGCGATAAGTTTATAATGCGAGCAAGCACAGGTAGGATGGCATCAACACATTGCACCAGAAGCGACGTCGGCATTGGATCTAGTGCACACGATTTTTTAGCTGTTGACTTGACTAGGGCGTGGACTTCCTCGTTGGTCAGCAGCTTGAACATGGTCAATGGCGTGACACTAGCTCGTATTCTGGTACTTGGGCATTGCGTTTCAATTACTGCAACACTACAGTTACAATTAGTACTTTTACAGTAAAGTTCTCTACGGATCTTCTCGATCTTCTGTACAAAGTATTCTCCCAGATCATTTGCTAATTTTGTTTTGTCACGACAGTCCGGAAAGGACAGAGGCTTATCCTTAAAAAGTAGTTTTTTCGATGCTTTGAACAATTTGCCAGTGTTATCAGAATTCTCAGTGACAAAATTGCGGTAGAATTGACATTTCGCATCATTCATAAGAGCATTGGTTCGGTTTTTTTCAATTTTAAACACATAGAAGGTTAATGACTGAATGAGATTAGTTCACCCTATCTAGGGAGCTTTAATCCATATCACATGACACATTCTCATTCACCTGGGAAACTGAATGCATTAATTGAGTTGGAAGATATACAAGTGGATAATTATATATTAAGCAACATTAATTATTCCTTGTGCCGTAAGGTGACAAGTTAAGCAATGGGCTTGGTTTATTTTTATTTTTATTTTTTTTGTGTTATGAATTAGCATGCATGCATGCACAGTACTGGTGAATTCAACACATGAGTTGAAATCCAAGATTCTCATTGGACATGAGCTGAGTTGTGATCAGTGGTTAGTTGAAGATATGACAACATTCAGGAAATTTGTTTAAATTTTAGTGCTGCAGATTTATGCTGAAAATTGTTAGCTTCATTAATCTAAATGGTTTTATTGCCATTAATATTTACATAGTTTACGCATTGTGTTGCTTTACTAAATTAATTAACTGTTAAGAAACAGCCACCAAATATAAAAAATTATTTGTGTGACTTGGGATTCCAAATGGCAAATTGAGGATTGTTATTAGGTGAGAGATTTAGTTGAAACTATGACAGAAAGTAATGGCAAGAATTTTTCACTCGTGAACCCAATTCAAACTTTACTCTCTGTGACAATAAATTAAAACCACCAGTATCAGAGGTACAGTAGCTGATATTAATGACAAAGTTAATTTTTACTTAGAGTGATTATAAGTTACACCTAGTTTCATTATTTTAAAATTTGTTGGCTGTATAAAGAGAGGGGCTAGTATATATGGTACGAGTCCAGGCTACAGTTGAGCCTCCTGTTCTTGTTGTCCTGGTTGAACTATAGCTAAGTGTTCCAAGTGTTGACTGCTATGCAGTAAGTAAAAAATGTCTGCTGTCTTTAAAGAGCATAATTATGACACAGAATTTTTTTTTGAAATATTTTAAACTTTTATGTTTTTTTTATTATAAAGTGAAGTACTGTATATTTACTACCAGAAATCATTTCTCGTTGTTTTATTACGTGTTGAAAATGCTGATTTTTGCCCAAAAAGTGTGTGCCTGCCGCACGGCCAAACCACTGCCAGACTCCGGACACATTTTTACTTCAAATTGTGTTACTTTTCAAATTGCAAGAAACCGTTAATTTTTTTTTGAGGACTTAAAATGTCAAATTTGTCTTTCTCAAGTTACTGTCAGTATTAAATGTGAGAAATCAAACAAGCAAAATAATCTGTGTCATTAATGCACTTTAATGTTGACTGTTTAATTACCATCCAACAGGAAAAGCTGATAGATGTTGATGTTTCATCAAAGCTTCAATTTCAATATCAGACAGATGATGGGCAGAAGATCTTTGTCTATGATGATTTAATTAACAAGACACTCCTTGAAAATCTTGGTGTGTATCTCACAATAGAACTTGGGGGATGGAAATTTAGTTTGTATGAGCCTTATGAAGAGTTGAACAAAGATCCAAGTGATAATGTGCCCTGGGTCAACAGAGTCAATGTTTTAGAGTTTGGTCAGACACTTGTGGGTCGCATGATGCAAAAAGCTGTTGTGGATTCAACAGGTACTGTGTACTAGCTAGCTTAGATGTCAGTCTATAGCTTAATTTACATGTATGTTGACAACCAATTTCTATGAAGTTCAGTAACTGTAAACACACTGGTATATTAAACATCATCAATTTTTGTCTTAGTTTATACCAGTTATAAACTGTTTTTATTAAAACTATTTGGATAAAGTTCATTTTTCCCAGCTGTTCCCTGTAGTTTTTCTGGTAGAGGTTTCTAGTACTTAATTATAGCACCACTTTTTCCTCACCCCTCTAAATTTTGTAAGCACTTTATAATGGCAGTATATTTATTCCATATATAGTTAACTTTTAATCAAATCAATCAATTCAATGTTGATGTGGGTTTATCCTAGTAAATGGGGGTGGCCAGATTTACCTTACTCTTGCAGCAATTTCTCCAACTCCCACTCTCCATCTCACTCAATTCATTGCATCCTCCTTCTTCAAGCCAACACTCTTGCTCTCCATCTCCATTCTTCATTTTCCATGTCCTCCTCAGTCATCCTCACTTCCTCTTCCCCTTCACTCCAATGCTTTTCTCAAAACATGTCCAGCATATATCCCTCCTTAACACATGCCCATACCATCTCACTCCATTTGCTTTTGCTATCTGAACCACTGTTTCCTTCATCCCCAACATCTCCATTAGGTCCCCTGTCTTCTTTTTCTCTATGAGTTTTGCACCACAGATTGCTCTAACCATTGCTCTCTTGGTCCTTCTCAAAACTTCCAACTCATTTTCCTTCAAATACCATGTCTCACTCCCATATAGCATCACTGATCTTACACAACTCTGATAAATAATTCCTTTCATCTTAAGGGAGAACCGTTTTGAGTATATTTATAGCAACTTGATCTTCTTAATCTCATTTCCAATTCTTGCCCTTGCTGTTGCAGCTGCCTGACAAACACCACTTGCATTCACTCTATCCCCTAAATAACAGAAACCTTTCACTGTTTTCACTGGTTTTTAAAATCTGGTACACCTCTTCAACTTTAGCAGTAGAAATTCTGCATATTTAGTATATTGAGCAGTATTATATGTTTACTCTCAAAAGCCATTGGAATGGTGTGATCTGTTTTATAGCTGTTTCAATGTCAGGGCATTTAATTTGTTGATGCCTTTTCTGTTGAAAAAATTTCTTTATATAACAACATATGAAATATGACATTTGGTAAAATCTCTCAAAGGTGTTTATTATAGCAACATATATTTGAACATATCAAATTGTTTAGAAAATTTTCACAACACAGCTGAAACTGATTGTGAGTCAGTGAAAGCCCATGCATTCTGGAGTGAGCTGTTACATCAAGTGGATTTAAAGTTAATATTTAACAGTTTGAAAATTATGTTCTTATTGGTCCTCACTAGGTAAAAAGGAAATGTATTACCCATATGAGGCCAAAGGAAAGATTGTGCGACGAGGTGATTACACCAAGCTGTTTACAGATGCTAAGGGAGAAGATGAAGAGTTTTCAGTTGTCATGTTCTTGAACAGGAGATGGAAGAAGAATGATTATGGAGAATTGTATCTGTATGTGTTAAAAAAACTCTTCCCCAGCTCTGCCAAGATTTAATTGTTTAAATGCATGTAGCTTAAACATTATGCTAAGATAGCTTTCCATCCTTCTAGATAAATGAATATTAGCATCTCCTGGGAGTTAATCTGTAATGGATTAGTGCCATGTCCTGATGGACAGTCTTTCCTTATTACTTCCGAAATCAGAGATAAGAACTGGTTCTATGAACTTTCTTACTTGTGAAGCAATTTAGCTCAGTTCTCCATCTATGCTAGCGAGAGAGCTTTGAATTAATTTGGCTCAGTGATAGCAGTTGAATTTAAAAAGTGGGAACAAATGGTTACCATGGGCCAAAATGTTATTAATAATATTAATTAATAGAAAATATTTGAGACTCTAAAGAAAATTTTAATTTTGGATTCAAGTGAATTGAAAGTTTTTAGGACTTTTAAAATGCTTGGATGAAAAAATGATAGCTATAGTGCTGTAAAATTATCTTGGATTGGTGTAATATTATAGTTTTAGATTATTTAAATTTAAATTATCTTTGATCTCGGATTCTGATTTGATTATCTTAGCTTGGATAAGACTGAAATGACTTAGTGGATTGACCTAATTTTTAATTAATTATAGTGGTTGAATTTACTTACTAGCCTATAGTTAACATTACAAGTGGATTTACTTAGCTTGGATTTTTGATTGGATTAATTCAATCTTGGATTCTGAGTGGATTGACTTAATGTTTGAACAACTATTCTCTTAAACAGACAACCAAAAATGTAGATAAAATTATAAACAGTTCTTATAAAGATTAGCACAAAGCAAGGGACAAGGGTACCACTTGTTACCGTGAACAGTATAGGAGGCATGTACTTGATTGTATTATAGCGTTCACGAGAGTTGCCACTTGTTACAGTGATCAGTATAGGAGGCATGTACTTGATTGTATTATAGCGTTCACGAGAGTTGCCACTTGTTACCATGAACAGTATAGGAGGCATGTACTTGATTGTATTATAGCGTTCACGAGAGTTGCCACTTGTTACCGTGATCAGTATAGAAGGCATGTACTTGATTGTATTATAGCGTTCACGAGAGTTGCCATTTCAGGTTACAGTGATCAGTATAAGCGGCATACTTGCATGGTTACCAATTCTCCTGGTTCTCCATTGCAGTATTAGCTTGTATTACATATATGCTTTTATTCTCTTTCTATCTAATAGCTTTGCTGTCTACTATGCTATAATTATTTTCGCTATATTTCTGATATTATTTTTTATTTATTTGTTTAATATTTAAATAATAGTCAATTTTCAATATCTATTATCTTTTAGGTTTGACAATGACAAAGAGATCATTGCAGGAGCGGTACCACGTTATGGAAGAATCGTCATCTTTCCTAGTTCAGTGACATACCTTCACAGACCTCCCAGCGTTGCATTTAAACAAGGTCAGCTCCTTCTCCACGTACGGTTTAGCAAATCCAAAGAGAAGGTTTTAAAATATCACCAGGATTGGAAGGAAAACAAGCAAGAGTTTCACGATGCATTTGCAGCTGGTTTTGTTGGCAGTGATAAAGAATTACCAGGAAAGCTAGATGTTGCTTCATATCAAGTTGCAGCACATCAGTCGTTGAACGGGAAGAAAATCTTCGTATTTGATGGTTTATTTAAGAAGGAAGATCTCGATAAAATAAGGTCCGTAGTTCTGAAGTATGGAGCGTATTACTATGATGACAGTGAAGATGAAGGCAGTGATAATGTGCAGTGGATTGCAGGATTTTCAGTTGATAGTTACATAAAAAGTCGAATATGGAACATCACTCATCAGGTAATGATATTTTTTCCCTTTTAATATTTATTTATTTAGTGTTTTTACTCATACAATCATAACAATCAACTACAATAATTCCATAACACTGTATGGCAGTTTTCTCTTCTAAATATACAATGCCTTGTGTATGTTAATTATATCTGGAAGTTTTTGTGTCGACATTTGAAGATGGCATAATAACGTTAGGACTCAAATCTATCGATGTCATCAAAGAGATATCTGAACAGTCATAACTATAATGCTGCTGAAAAAATAGCAAATTTAACGGTTACTGTTCATCAGCAGGATGCAAAATCAAATCCGAATGAAATTGCTGTTTTTAGGGCTTTGCCTGCTAAAAGTTAATCGGTTTTGACGTCTAATGTAATGCATCATTTTATAGGTTGCAACATATTCTTCAGGGACTGATAAATGGTTTCCGTATGATGTGTCCTGCAACTTGCTCCGAAACGCCGACCATTCTCGAATCCACCACGACAATGAGGATCATGAGGACGAGTGGACTTTCCTTGTGTACCTGACTCCAAACTGGACCATTAATGACTACGGAGAGACTGTGTTTTATGAGAGGAACAGCGATGATACAGAGATCATTGCAGAAATCAGACCAAAATATGGCCGAGCTGTTATCTTTCAAGGTTTGTGCTACCACCCATCAGGTCATCTTTAGGGAGCACATGTAACACCATGCACTTTTAAAGGAATAACTCGGTTCCTCGAAACTCCAATTGTGTTAATCCTTGATTAAGACAAAATTCAGTGATCCTTGTAAAATTCAGCTTGGTTTTACCAATAAAGAAACTTGTTAAATCCGAAAATCCAGCCCAAAACAAGTTATAGAAGGTAGGAAACAAAAACATGGATTAAAAAGTTAATCCTGGGTTAACACTAGTTGGGTTTTGAGGAACCGGGCCCAGAAAACTCCTTTGCACCAATGTTAAAAGCGTTTAAGTCTTGATGAAATTTCTTTTTGCAATTCATAAACTTTTTATTACCAGCCAGCGCACTATTTAGCTACTGGCACACATTTTACTTATATCTTTACACATAACACAAATTCTTTGAAGTTTCTGTGGTGTCATCTGAAACGGTGCGGCATCCTCTACTGTGGCACACAAAGTATTTTGTTTTATGGGTGTCTTAATATCTATTTTGAATTGATCATTTTCACATTTGTAGTTTCTGCTTTCTATATTGAAGTGTGCAGTGAATGGTTAAAATGTCTGTACAGTATTACCCTTGGTATAAAGTTACATTTTCATATGGCTATACATAAGCCAATGCAGTACGTTTCTGAAGAGGACCACGATAGTCGCTTCGCTTGCAGCAATGATGAAAAGAATAAACAGTGACGTTTCGAACGTTAGTGTTTCTTCCACTGCAATTCATGACTAAACGACAGTTTCTTCTGACCTAACAGAGAAGCTATTAATATTCATTGTAACAACATTTCATTACTGGCAACTGTGTGTATTGTTGGTGGTGTGACTTTGGTGTGGTATTTTTGCATGTCTAATAACAAGACTAAAACTCAATTAAATCAATCTTTTGTTAATTGAATTAGCAGTAACTATGAGAATTAGTATCTATAGCTGGTCAGACAAGAAAATTGAACAGCTTACAATTAATGCATATTAAGTTGAATGATTTTTCAAGTTTAAATAAGCAAATGAATTATTCAAAATTTAAAATATTTTTAAAGCGGTTATGAATTTCTTTTAGGAATTATCCCTCACTCTGCAAGACCTCCCAGCACCAATTTCTCGTATACCCGCTTATCGTTCGCGGTTAAAATGTCTGTCAATGAGATTGTTGGAAGAACGAAGGCGTTCAATGAGGAGATGAGACACTTCGTAGGTGTGAGGAGCCACATCTTTTCATCTGAAGGGGAAAACCAGGACAATCACCAGAAGAGGATATCGACAAAGGCCAAGAAATATCCTTCACAAGGTATCTAGGGGGGGAGGGCAGAGATATGCATATATACCTTGAAATGTTATGTCAGACGGTCACAATCTTGTCGATTATTTCAGTAGTTATTGAGGATTAAAATGTTACTAGTATTCTAAAATGAGGAAATTTAAATAAATTGTTTAAATAAATTTAAATATTCTCCGTGTTAAAACAACCTAATAGAGAGAACTCGAGTTAAGTGTAGGATACCACAACGTGAATTGGAGCATGACAGCCCGGCGTCCTGTTGGAATAATAATAGGAATCTTTAGTAACGAAGTGGAGCATGACAGCCCGGCGTCCTGTTGGAATAATAATAGAATCTTTAGTAACGAAGAGGGAAACGTGAAAGACGACGACTCCGATTTAATCTTTGTTTACTTGTGCAAATCATTAAGGTTTTATTTTTTTAGTTTTCGCTTTGTCAAGAGAAAGACGAATTAATTTTTCTCCATGAAGCTAAACAAATACTGAGAAACTTTTTGCTGTTACATCCACGTAGTCTCAACAGCTCCCAAAAAGGTGTTTTCACGTTTTAATTTAAGCGACAACCCCGTGTACGTGCACCGCTCGCTGCATTCCAACGTGCAGCCATTGTATTTTCTATTGTTCTCTACCGTCGTTGTCGGCGTCGCCGTCCTCGTTGTTAAAGGTCCCTAGTACCACTGTGCACACGTAAGATGGAAGCAGGCGCCAGCTTGTGTTATGACACAGTTTGCCCTGTAAATCTTTAGAAAGCTGATACTCATGCACGGTCCAGTACCAGATTCAAGTGAGCCAACTTGTTGCATTAAAGTGCATATTAAAGTTCAAAGTCCGACAAGCTGGCGATGAACTAATATATAGTTGGAAAATATTTAGTTGTTTTAAACTCAACCATTTGTACCAGTTTTACATGATTTAATATTCATCCTAATCTTGATTTATTATGACAGAAATTTATTTTTAAAATCGTTTTTAAGAAATTTGAATATTGAATTTTTTTTCATGCCTATATTTCAGCCGTATAGGCGAGGAAAGCCACCTCAATAAGCTTTTTAGTTTCAATGGTTCTCCTTGCCACATGTAATGAATTCTTTTCACTGTTTAAAAATTGTGTTAATTTTCTTTAACTTTATGTGGCAAAAACTTAAGTGAAACTGAAGTGCCTAAAACTTATATTTTTTTATTGGTCAGAATATTTCTTTTAAAAGGTGTCGCCGTTAAAACTTTTTGAATTGAATAAAACACGACCTTTTACGAGTTTTTCAAATCAAGAAAACTGCACATTTATAGATTGGTCAAATCCAACCTGGCTGTTTGTGACGTAGATTTAAAAAAAGTCAAACAGCTACTTTTTGGATAAGGGAGTTCGAATTGGAAGAACTCATGGTATATAATTATTGTCCTGAATTTCCTTTTTCTTGATCGGTTAACAGTTTTTAAGAAAATCGCCGTAATAAAATTATGTACATTTGGATATAAAAGAATATAAGAAAGTTAATTGGCACTCTAAGATTACTATTGCAATTATAGTTTTGTAACCAATTTGAGATCTTGTATGCGTTTAACGACGAAATATTTTATTTTCCCTAGTAGAGGAAAAGTCGCAAGACGGTGTCGATGAAGAAGAGCAAGACGAGGAGCCTGGTACCGAGGATGTAACAGCAAGCAATAGCAATTCAATGGCGAGTCAGGGGGAGGGGGAGGGGGAGGATGGAGAAGAGGATATGGAGACGAATGACCCGGAAATAAGGAATTTATACGAAAAACTTGAAGCAGCTACTGAAGACCCGAAAACAGCAGAGGAAAACATCAGAGTTGTACATAAAGAGCTTGCAGAGAAACATATTAACTATCGGTTACTTGCTCATAAGACTATAGTGAAACTTCTGTGAAGAAACAAAAAATATTTTGGAGGGTGAAAATGAGTTGTGGCAAAGAAATTTAAAATAGCAGGCACAATGATAATCATAATAGTTACAATGATAATTTAGTAAAACGTTATATTTAACTTCTTAAAACAAAGTTTAAAGCTTTGAAAATCTTGTTAATTACTAGAAGAATGCTGCTTATCATTTCCGAATTATGATAAAAAAGCGACGACACAATAACGCAATAAGGAAACAAGTCATGAAGTATAAGCTTCAGTTATTAAATAGCTAAAGCAACTGAGCTTGTAAACTATTTAATGTTATCTTGTATTTAACGGGAGAAAGGTAATGTTTTTCCAGTATTAAAATAGTTGGAGAGAATAGTCTATGCCAAATCGTACAGTGGTATATGTCAAGGTTTACAAATAACTGTGTTTATTTGTTTGCACTCCATTCTCTGGTGAATTGTCAACCAATAAATAAACCAGTCTCGACGTATGGTTGCTCTTAACTTGTTTCTTTCAACGTGTGTTATAGATTGTTATCTTTTAAAATAGCAATTATTTGTTTTTATGTTTTTGTTCTTTTATGTCATTACTTAAATATGTTTGAGGTTTTTAGGAGATAACTTTATGTAGCAAATGAACTGATCAATATAAATACAAATAAAGTGATTTGTATATTTGAAGTATTTATAGATACACTCTTTATAAGAACAACATTAAAACTGAGGCTCGGATTGGCTAAAAGTTAAGAACAATTTATGAACAAACTCGGGCCAAGGTTGAAAAAGCAGAACGTTTTGTTTCAATAAACGTTTGCAATAACCAGAGTAAACTGACACAATGCCGTACCTTATCGCTATAACCGCAGTAAACTGACACAATGCCGTTGTAAGAGACGTTAGAGCGAGGCTTCCTTTTTAATAATTATTCATTTATTGTTCTTTTGATTGATTTTGATTCGCTGTTTTTCTCTAGTGTAATTTAACGCTTTCTACTTAATCACATGATATTAGTTAATCTTAGTTAGTCTCTGGATAGAGTTTGAAACGTGTGCAACAAAATACATTAAATTCGTGAAATTGAGAACCGCCCTTGGCTATTTAGAGGCAAGCGGGAACCGATATGTGAGTACCAGCCTTTTTCTATAATTATTATTATTATTGTTTCTATAGTTTATTAGAGTTTTTGTGCCACGAAACGTTTTCTTTACAAACATGATTAGGTTTTATATCCCGTTATTAATTTGTATTATTATGAATTGTTAAGCTATTCTAATCATAATAGTTATTTTGTACTATTTAGAGTGTCTTAGCCTTAAATGTTGTACTCTCAAGTACATATGTTTAACATGTTTCACGCGACCACGTGGCACCTAGTTGTTTAAATGATCTGCTAAGAATTTGTTGTCTTGTTACAAATCGCGTTTTTATAGTTTAGTTGTATAGAATAATTATTTTGTTAATTTAGCTATACCCTCACATTGCTTTGTACGTGAGATTTACACCGGCAAAAGAGTACAAATTTAAAGTTATGAATGGAATGTACGGAATGTACAATTATTTTTAGCGTATATGAATTTTGTCATTGTTACCTTTTGATAAGTTTCTATAATTGTATTGTATTTCAGTTTACGTTCGATTACTGTCATTAAATCACCGTCAATTGTCACATTTGGTTTTCCGTGATTTTGGGTCAGTTTTCGGTCAGTAAAATATCTACCCTTTTAAAACACGTTCGTCGCGACAAGTTGTTTTGTAGCCGCGTGACAATTTGGTTGCATTCAGCATTCGCCACGAG
>JAOTRI020125221.1:0-11815 GCA_028564885.2 Zoanthus sanctaehelenae
CTACACAATTCCCAGTGAATCATTTTAGCCACATTGTCATGTCGTCGCTTATACTCTTTTTGAGCTAAAGTTTTGCATTCACTGATAATGTGAGAAATTGTCTCTGGTTTAGTGCCACATAGTCTACACGATGGGGAATCTGATGTTTTATCAATTTTGAATTTAGTGTAACTGGTTCTTAAGGCCTGCTCTTGTGCAGAGCAAAAGAGGGCTTCAGTTCTCACTTTCAGATCAGATTTACTAATCCAACTTGAGGACTTTGTTTTGTCAGTTGTTTCAGGTATCTCCCTTATAAATTGACCATAGATAGGTTTACTTTTCCATCCATCATTAATCCTACCTTTTATCTAAGATCTTTTTCTTAAACTCCTTTTTACTAACTGTGGTATTAAATTTTAGAAAACTAACATGTTTAACACCTTGCATTAGAGGTTCTAAAGAATTCTTCAGATACTACAATAAATAATTTTCTTAGCTCCTAATGGTTTCTTTGCAACTGATCAATCCCCTGCCACCTCCTGATCTCTTAACGTACAGTCTGTAAGTATTATTATTATTATTATTATTGTTATTATTATTATTATTTATTATTATTAATGCTAATTAATAAGCGAATTCTTTTGTTATGCCTCATTTGCATTTGCGTTCAGCAACGTTTAAACCTGACTTTATTGTATTTACTGTTTTTGCTGAACATCGTTCTCATTAGAAACCTTAAGCATTGAGGATGGCGACGGCAGAGCTCGAACAATAGAAAATACAATAAGTGCACGTTGGAATGCACCGTGCGGAAGAGCACGTGCACGGAGTTGACGCTAAAACTAGAATGTGAAAAGATCTTGTAGAGTTACAGGTCGAGAGTACGTGGACGAAACAGCAAAAACTTTCTCTGTAATTGTTAAGCTTCGCGGAGAAACATTAAATTTATTTTTTAATTTTAAATTTCTCATACACAGTCTTGATCAAAACTTCAACAACAAAAATATTGAAAATGAAGTTTACCTACCGTAAATTCACCTTGTTTTTGTCTCTTATGTGTATTTTGGGAAATATTGGAGGGTTTTAAACGGAAGTTTGTGCATGACCAACGTATTTATAAGCGTTTATTCTCCATTTTTCGTTTGCGCAGATTTTCGGCATTTTGTGTGTGCACACAATTTGGGCACCCTGCTGATGAACAGTAACTGTTTTGCTATTTTTTTCAGCAGTATTATAGTTATGTCTGTTAATATATCTATTTAAAACATTAAAGTGTTCTCAGTCAATATCTTTTATTTTCTCTTAGTCTTTTTACACTATATATTATATATACTTTAAAAAATAACTTATTTTTTTAAGATTTGAAAGGCCAGTAGCAAGTTTTCAAGTGTTTAAATACAATGTCTAGTTTTGAAATTACAGTTTTAGACTTCAAATCAAAAATAGAAGCCTTAGCCAGAATTATATTTAGTGCTTCCATGGTTTATCCCAAAGAGAAGCATCAAGATCGTCTCGCAACTTGTCCCACCATTCTGAATGTTCTCTCTCAAGGAAATGTATTTCTGATAACTCGGGCCAGATATTATGGTCTCTCTCGGCCTTTAACTCTTCTGGGCGAGTGCAGAAAAGCTGTTCATAACTCCAAAACGAAGAATCGTCTGGCTTATCAAGTTTATCTTGTGCCCTATGAAGTAAATGAAAATTGAAATATAATAGACCTGTTTTTTTAAAATTCCCTGTTGCTGCTGATTTACATGACCGCGGATTCATTTTATAGTTTTAACCTCGTTTTGTTGTTAAACATTCAAAAATGGTTACGGGAGAGACTAAAAGAATCTATAATATGCATAAAACGAATAGAATAGAATAGGCTTGTGAATAAATCTCACGTATTATTATTATTATGATGATGATGATGGAGAAATGCTCACAGCAAGATGGGCGCTGGAAATAAGTTCATCTCGAGGGCAAGCTATGTCTCATAGCCTTAGGCTTCGAGTACTTTTCTTAGGATCCTTGCTGTTCCGAGTAAGCTGCCTTTTGTTAGAGTTTTACTGTTGTTGTTGTTGTTATTATTATTGTTATTATTATTCAATATCCGATCTGGAAAAACCCGTAACCACAAAAGGTCGTTCCAGGAGTGCAGGTTGAACCTGCCCTGATCATGGTTTAGGCCGTGTTTGTTAACTGTGATGTAAATTGTTTCTCAAATTTTCCGTTTTTTCTTCTCTGAATCCTGTTCTCTGTAGAGGATATCCGTGTTTACTGTTATATAAAGTGATTTTGTGGTTCTGGCAGTCTTTAGATGTGATGCAACTAATGATTTTTCAACTTAATGACGTAAATGTTTAGCAATTCTATTTTTCAGGGATCGTCCCGTTTCGTCAACTTATGTTGAGTCACGTACCCAATCGACACCTGTCGACCCGTTACAACGGGCGTAGTAGATGGAATCCATAATATTTCTTTTCTTGATAGAGTCTGGGGGCGTTTATGCAACTTGATTGGTTTAAAATAAATTTTTATTGGGGAAGAGGGAGGTTTTTGACATGACACTGAAAAGCCCCTTTGGAGACTTGTCATTAAGCGTCTATTTGTATATTTGACTCCGTGTTATTCGAAGGAACGCCTTATTTTTTAGCACAAACCTTTTAGGCTAGAGCGACAGGGTTGTCAAACTCCACCACTCCTATTGTACACACCAGCACATGCAGATAAATATACACTCCAGTGACATTGTTTAGTTCTGTTGCTCACCTTTCATTTCTTAGTTGTTTTTTACGAAGCCCTTGAAAGAAAGCTTTTGCCTTCCGGAACTTTGTGTTTTGTACTCTAAATTATTTCAAACGAAAAAGAAACACTGAGCTGGAAAATATTTCTCCCACAAGTCATGGAAATTATTGTATGCGGCACTATTACCTTTCTTGTTCTCCTTTGAGGTTTTCAATTTTGTAGGTACTAAATACTCCACCCATTTTAACTCTTCCAGAGGTTCAATACTTTATGTCTTGATAGTTTTAATTTAGTCTGGGTACAAACTGTAGAAACTAAAAGAGTCTTAAACAAATCATTAATAAAAAGAGCATGCTGATGTAATAAAGGGACAGCAGCGTTTGCTTCTGACTAGATAAACCAATCCGATAACAGCGCGCTCATGTTTCTAGAGTAACCAGTGTAGCTTTTCAAATTCTGCATTCCAGTTGACAATACGTGGTCTCTTTCAGTAAAGTAAAAACAGGTGCATTTTTTCAGGGATAACTAGGTAATTTGAAAAAAAAATGAGAAAGCAAGTGAAATTAAATCGTTATTTTACGAGGAACTACGCCATAAAATGTTTTAATCTTCGTGGGCAAAACTCTTCGCGCGAGTTTTGTCGGTTGTTTAACTTTCCTTGTTGTTGCCCACTTCTGAAAGACTTTATCCATTATTTTGTACTATTTCTAGTATTTTTCGTCTGGAAAACATTAAATTTTTAATTCCGTTTTCATCAAGTTCGGCAAGCCGCTAGGAAATTAGAAATCTTTCGATCCGAGGACAAGATTTCAAGCGCGCGCGCAATTAGCAAACTTTACGTGGAGATGACGCACTCGCCATGCTGGAGATTTCGTACTTGTCCTTATCATAGGATCTAAAGGTCTCTGTTTTTGCCAAGACAACATGTTTCGCAAACCAGCGACCACTCAGAGCCAAGTAATTTTGCCCTCAATTTCTAAAAAGAGTCCTCCTTTGTGGGACAATCAGCAAAAAGTAATTTTGCCCTCGCTGTTATAATAAAATATAGAAATATGTTTTAAAGTCATTTACGTAGTGGCTGCTGCCCATTCTTCCTTGCCAGAGGCTAATGGTTAATCACTCGACGGCTCAGAATCCCAGTTTACGTAGAGATGGAAGGTGGTTCATTAAAGCTGTATAGAGCAAGCGGGCTCGTTCCTTTTATATTTTTTTAGGTAATCGATCGTTAGATGGTGCTTTATTGTGGCAAAATAAACTAAATAACAAGAGCAACAAATGGATCAATATATTCAGTGGGATAGTTTGGATTAACCCTTAGGATCCTAAGGGGGTCACTATTTTTTTTGCTAATAGTTAGGTATTTGTTTATTTGAGCTTTTTATTTACTTTTAACCTATTCTAAACTATAGACAACTATACATTTCTAAACTTGTTATGAAATGTTCTTTTGATATATCTTCTTCACTTGCAATTATGACGTCATATGCGCTGACGTCATCGCATAAATTATGAAAATTTATGCTAATAAATAAAATTTCTTTTCTAAACAAAGAAAAATTAGTTAATTTCTTGCAAAATCATCTTTTTTCTTCTTGATTCTAATAGAATATTTACTAAATAACACTTTTCATCAAAAACTATGCTTTAGAGTGTCTTGCACATTATTCTAATATGAAATATTGAGAAAAAGGTATCCATCCAGGATAAAGTAAGAAAATATTGTTAGGCACTTATTTGATTGCAACCTTCAAAAAGCTCCACAATATCACACAGTCAGTAATTAACTTTCTTATTACACTGTCAGTGATTTTTTTTCTTAGAATCCTGGGTCTCCCTCCTGTAGTTCTTGGCCTTCCTCGCCCATCACTCAGGCGTCGGGGTCCACCTTCTCTGCTCACATCATCAAAGTGAAAGTTCACCATGGTGTGATACCGATGAAAGCATGTTCAAATAAATCTATAGAGCTGTAGTAATTGTCCATTAAAACAGTATGACTCTTATTTAGAAATGGACTCATTAGGTTCAAAACTGCCTTTTTGCCAAGGTCTTTCTGCACAGTTCCATTTTCCTTGCCAGTATAAACATTACTGCCAAGACAATATCCTGTGCTTGATTCTGCAAGTGTAAAACACTTTATTCCAAAACGCCCTGGCTTTATAGGAATGAACTGGCGAAAATAAATCTTTCCCTTGAACTTTATGAGTTTCATCCATAGACAGATTTTTTCAGGGTCATAAACTTCTTTATACTTTTGAAGCAGAAGATTTAACAATTTCCTTACCTTGAATAGTTTGTAACAGCCTGGCTGATTTTTATCTAAGTTTATTTCCTCGTTGCTGTTTGCAAAATGAAGATTGCCATTACATGGCCGAAATAAGGAATATTTAGTGTAGCATCTGTACTCCTGTACTTTCTAAGTGCTGGCTTCTTCACAAACCCCATGAGCAACCCATGCTTTCAGTTCCTCAACTGTCACCGGATACCAAACAGAACTCTCACTCTGGATCCTTCTTTTCTTCTCAATGGTTGGGCCTGTTTGTTGATGGAATGGCAAACTGGTCGAGCAGTAATATTTCTTTCCCATCCACGGATATTCCTCGGTTGACCGGCATGATCTTCCTCTTCTTCATCATCATCACTACAACTTTGACTTTAACTTTCAGCAAAGTCTGCATCAACTTCATTATCCGAAGCTTGATGCTCATAAACATTTGCTATTGCTAAATCATCTTCATCTACAAACTCGATTTCGACACTATTTCTTGAAAATTAAGATTAGAAAAGAAATTCACATCACAAGAAAGAATATTTGCAGCCGCCATTTTTAAATACCACCAAAAAATATGTCACGAAAAAAACCCATACGATTTATAACTCAAAAACCCGAAAAACTTGCCTTTATTTGACTCAAAA
Source organism: Zoanthus sanctaehelenae (assembly GCA_028564885.2). NCBI lineage: Eukaryota > Metazoa > Cnidaria > Anthozoa > Zoantharia > Zoanthidae > Zoanthus > Zoanthus sanctaehelenae. The sequence continues at coordinate 5,626 of JAOTRI020125221.1, forward strand.
CTGTAGAATTACACAATATCTGCCATCTTGAAAAGTTTTAGGCCCCAGACCCTTACCAGTCTAAAACTACAGCTGTTCAAAGAGGCCTAGGGGTTTTCTACGCATATATGCGTAGCTAGGATCCTAAGGGTTAAGAAACAGCCAGTTTCATTTTGAGATAGAAGGGGAGAGGGAATGGAGATATAAAGATTTCGAAAAAAAATCCTCCATCCGTAGAAGAAAAATAAAATCGTGCAGCGCATAAAGAAAGCACTCAAAAAATATCTTAACGGTGCACGAAACGAATTTTGCATGAACTGAAGTTTCCAAATATCCCCCACTCTCAACGACTACCACCTAAAAGTCCAATGGTCCACCCCCATGTAGAGAAGCTAATAGACTCTCTAGAAGCGCTTTCTTTTTGGCTGTGAATGACTGTTCATAGTTGAAAGCTGTCTGTCTAAATCTGCCACTTTCTTTTTCAGGAAAGCAATTTCTTTATCTTTTTCTGCCGTGGCGAACTGCAACTTCTGTGGAAAAAAAGACATAGAAAGTGAGATAAAAAGATACTCTTAGTATTGTATTATGTACGTATACACGTTGTTTTTATAACAACCTTTAAATTTTTTCGACGCGCATCGTTCTTAAATTTTTCGTGATTTCAGCCTCAAATTGTTTTTAACTTGGTTCGTATTTCTAGCTTCTAAAATTGAAGAAAAAAATAATAGATTTACAATTATAAAGGCATTACAAATCGATGTGCCTCATATTTTACAATACAAATGCTAACCACAGCGAGACTTTTGTATTTTATATTGTATTGCTATATTTACTATGTTTTTGTCAAGTCTGTAAACATTTTTATAGATAAACTGAGCCTCGGGCTAAGATTGTTCTTAAACAGTTATGAAATTTTGGCCTTTTTCAGATGATAATAATAATAATAATAATAATAATAATAATGATGATGATGATGATGATAAAAAAGATAAAAATTAATATGTTTAAAAAACGCTTTATGGTTTTCAACGCGGTAAAAAGATTAAAAAATACATTTACGTTTCGCCTTCTCTTGTGTGAGGCTTCATCCTTCATAAGAAAATAAAGGAAATTAATGGATGGAACTCGACTAGACAAGAGACCTTATGCAATCGATCACTACCAAATCTGCCATATCGGAACGAGTTATTTACAGGGCTAGAAAAGTGTAAAAAGTAAAGGTTATGAGAGGAAACGCTTTTTAAATATTTAATATGAAAAATGGCTCTTAATGGAGTAATGTATTTCACAAGCGCGTTTTACCTTTTATCTGGATATCGTACCGGAGCAAAGTCCACTGCAGTAACAGGACGACCACAGTCCAGATGTGCACAGGCGGGGCGCCATTCTTTCTCTTCATACTGACCCCAAACCACAACCTGTTGAGCGGATATCAATCATTTAATATAAACCCACTAACGGTCTAACCGCCGCATGGTTAGCCTAGTTGGTAAGGTGCCAGTCTATCGTGCGGGAGGTCTCGGGATCAAATCCCGGCCGGACCAACACTCAGGGTCTTAAAATAATTGAAGAGAAAGTGCTGCCTTTGCTCTAACATCTGGAAATGGACTTTCGCGTCTTCTCGGATAAGGACGTTAAACCGTAGGCCCAGGAGTAAGATCCTTGTAAGGGACCTCGAGTCCTATTATCTCTACTCCCTGAAACCTCACTGGTTTCCTAAATGTTGTAAAAACAAAACAAAAACAAAACGCATTCTGCATTCTGATTGGATACTCTATTAGAGTTCTATTTGTGAAAAGATGACGGATCAAAATAGTATTAACTTCCATATTCTAGTCACTGGGACCCGTGTTCAAAATGGCTCATCTGTTTAGTTCACCAGCAACATGTGAGCACTCCTGTAAATACGAGCTGTAGATTGGTCAATAAATATACACTGTTAATTGGTCAGTGGGAACATGTGAGTGCAAAACAATAGAACAATAGCGACTTCGTAAGGATTCCAGAAAAAAGGTAGTTTAAGACTGGGCTCAATGAACCCAGTTTGATACAAATCACAGAATTTCATCATTAATTTAATTTGTTCATCTTATTTTGACCGATTAGTTGTAGGTTTATATTATAACAATTAGACCTATCGGCTTCATGGATTACGAGTTTAAATAACATTCTTTTTTGACTGATTAGTAGGTTTATACTATAACAATTAAACTTCTTGGCCTCTGGGACTACGAATTTGAATAGCTCATTCTATTTATAATCTTTTTTGACCGATTAGTAGGTTTATACTAAAAAAATTAGATCTTTAGGCCTCGTGGGCTACGAGTTTGAACAGCCCATTCTACTTACATTTTTTTTTACCAATTAGTAGGTTTACACTAAAACAATTAGACCTATCGGCCTCATGAACTACGAGTTTGAATAACATTCTTTTTTAACCGATTAGTAGGTTTATATTAAAAAAATTAGACCTATCGGCCTCATGGACTACGAGTTTGAATAACATTCTTTTTTGACCTGTTAGTAGGTTTATACTAAAACAATTAGGCCTATCAGCCTCATGGAATACAAATTTAAATAGCACATTTTATTGAGTTAGCCTAAGGCCTCGTGGACTATTGACTCGTAGTCTGTTGGATATCGAGGTCTAATTGTTAAAGATATCTTAATAACCGATTTCGAAGTCTGTCCAGGAAAATGTTTGCCCGGGGTCTTTCACAGTACAAAAGACCGAGGGCAAATATTTTCTCGGACAAACCAAACAAACGAGGCAATTAAGATATTTATTACATGGCGTTAGTTTTAGATTAGTAAAAGAGAATAAACGATTATTTTGTATGAGAGGTTACTAGACCGATTTTCAGCCAATCAGTGCGCACGATTTGGTTGTTGGCCCTAGGAATATAGCTTGCCATGTAATAATTGGCTATAACAACACGCAAATTATACTTTATAAACATTTAATTATTGGAATAAAAATAAAGTTAGAGTAAAAATCGGTTAAAATATCAAAAATGGTGTAAACGCTTTAAAAAAAAGTTCAAACGAACGCTTTCGACTCTTTAAGCCATCTTTAGGATAAATACAAGGAGAATTAGGTTCATGATAAGTATGACGATCATGAAGAAAGAGTTGTGAGTGATCAATAGAATATTGAAGAGAAGGATGAATACAAGATGAATTAGGTTCATGATAAGTATGACGATCATGAAGAAAGAGTTGAGTGATCAATAGAATATTGAAGAAAAGGATGAATATTAGGAGAATTAGCTTCATGATAAGTATGACGATTATGAAGAAAGAGTTGTGAGTGATCAATAGAATATTGAAGAGAAAGATGAATACCAGGAGAATTAGGTTCATGATGAGTATGACGATTATGAAGAAAGAGTTGTGAGTGATCAATAGAATATTGAAGAGAAGGATGAATACTAGAAGAAAACCAGAACGATGATCTGTAGCAAAAGGTAAATAAAAGTTGTTTAAGATGAAATTCAGGGATTAAAACCATTAGGGGTCGGTTCCTGGTGGGGGTAAGATAACTTAATATGCAACCGTCAAGATTCTTGTTAGTCGATCGTTTTGTCATGAACATGTGGCCAATGTTTTAGAGGAAATGTTACGCCGTAATATTCCTGTCGCCTTTATCAATAGCAATGCACACACAAGTCCCACACACCTTCATTGTCCACAGCTTTCGAGCAATCCCCAATGTAGTGGTTTGTAAACATTTTCACAAATTTCGATTTCAATTTCTATTCTTCTGAACCTCACTCGAAGGATATCAAGTGGAGTTCTGGATTAAAAAAATGTGTTCCTCACTAAGCTTAGAGCAAATCACACCCATAATTAGATGCTTTGTGGCTTCTGCCATTGAAAAAGACCAGTTTTATCCGCGGTGAAGTCGTCATGGACAATGACAATACTAGTAACAACACCACCAGCAACAATGATGACAGTATCAAGACAATGAAGAACCACAGTAGCATTAACAATGGCGATAGCATCCCAAAGCCTTGAAATAAAGTTATTCTTCATATAAAATAGGAACAAAATGATGAAAGGAACAAGTTTCTGAAAACCTTTTTCAACTGTTGGAAATGCGATGCACATAGCAACGGTTATACTTTTAATCTTACAAAGGTTCTATACCTTTTTATCACGTGAACCAGTGACGAAATATTTGTTATCCGGGGACCAGGAGCAAGACCAGATAATTCTTGTGTGCACGTTGGCTTTACGGTCCGTTTGCTGGACAAGCTGGAACATAGCGCCTGCAAGGAAAAGCTAGTTTTTTGTTGTTGTTTTCTTAGTGCCTGACACAGATTTGTGTATGGAACTTTCTTAGATTTTCCTCAGGCAGATAAAACACAAGAACTTTAATGTGGATGGGCGGACGTGGTTGGCATAGTTGGTAAGATCTCTGCTTCAAATTACAAGGTCCCCATTTCGATCCTAGCAGTTTGCCGAGATTCGAATAATTGTGTGACCATCTTTTCTGCCTTAGCCAACTCAGCGTTCCATCCTTCTGGGGTAGGTAAATGCGTTTCAGCATCTGCTGGAAGCTAACCTGCGATGGATTAGTTTCCCGTCCAGGGGGAGTCAAAGACTCTCATCCGCTTAACACAACAGAAACCGGAGATAAGAGCCGGCCCCATGAGCCACAAGGCTTGTATAATGTTTCAGCTTTAGCTAGCTTTAATGTGGATGGAGTGATTATATTTACAATTGTACAGTATCTGTGGGATGGTTTGGCATAAGATCCAGCCGAGCTTTCGACTATTTTAGGAACTCAATTTTGTTTCACGCATCCCTAACTTCAAATAAGGTAAATCTAGCGTAATCATCAAAATTACATATTCATGTATTAGACTTTCATCTCATGATACAACTACTACGTGCTATAAATGCTGTTCTCATTGAGCGAAAATTTTTTTTTTTGGAAAAACATTTCCTTTTTAATGTTTTTCTAATATAATTAAACATTTACAAGTTCACAGTCTTTGTAACATAAAAACAAAAGTTATGAGAAACAATTAAAGAAAAAGATACTAAAACAAACACTCGTAAAGTTCCTGAACTGTTTATAAATTGGTACAGGAAATCAATTGTAAAATTACACACAATTTAGGCATCCTGTTGGTGAACCGGCAGTAACTGTTTTACAACATTTTTTCAGCAGCATTATAGATACATCTGTTCATATTCAGCTTCCCTTTAAATCAATTAGCCACATAAATATATACATTTACAAAATGATTTAGAGCTTTCTCTTTGCGGAAGCAAAGGAAGCTTTTAAAATAAAGATTAATTATATCACAAGGTCAACGTGCTGTTAAAAACTATATAACATGAAGTATGATTAAGATAAAAATGCAAGCAGACAGCCAGCACGAGCACGCAACAATGCAGAAAGTATAGGGAAAAAAGGAAATTTATTTCAGAGGAAATATTTTTAGTTTTGTTTTAAACGAGACAATATTTTCATAAGGTAAGATGTTAAATAATTATAGTTCTCGAAAGAGAATGCTAAAATTGTGTAGTATTCGTTCTACAGTAAAATATGTAAAAGGAATTAGAGATTCTAGTATTATAAGAATGAAGAAAAACTTAAAAATCTAAACTAAACTAAAAAAACTAAACTTTCACAAGTACATACCTTCTATGTTTTTGCGGAACAGAGCCCAAGTTCGATCTCGTGAAACTGTAAGCAGCCACTGACCATCATACGAGAAAGCAATCTGTGTAACTGTGAGACTATGAGCATATAGTGTAGCAATTTGTTTCCACGATTCTGTATCCCATAAAATAACTCCAGCATGTTCTGGTTTGGACGCCTGCAAAAGCAAGAACATTTTAACACAGAGCAAATCGGAACACGAATATCAAAGCTCGTTGGGAAGTGGGTAATATATTTGTAGTTGTAATGATGATGGTGGTTGTGATAGCAATAATGGTGGGGATGTAGATAATGGTAGCGAGTACAATGAGTATGATGGTATAAAAAAGAGCTCAGAGAATGACTTTCAACTTAAAGCCAACACAAAGTGCTGTGCCACTTTTTGTTGAAACTGTTATATTTACCAATAGATGCCATTACTATATATTGACTCCTTAATACAACTTGTGTATAAAGTTGTCAACAAGACTGCAACGTGCAAACTTTTCCACATTTCAAAAGATATCCATCAGAAAGAAATGACTTCTATAT
>JAOTRI020125232.1:0-11813 GCA_028564885.2 Zoanthus sanctaehelenae
TAGTGGTGGATATTTACCGAGCCGTGAATGTTAAGATGTCATTCCATACTCTATCAAATAGTTAACAATTATTCCCCAATGTGAAGGTAACTAGTGGTGGATATTTACCGAGCCGTGAATGTTAAGATGTCATTCCATACTCTATCAAATAGTTAACAATTATTCCCCGATGTGGAGGTAACTAGTGGTGGATATTTACCGAGACGCGTATGCTCAGCGTTAAATAAACTCATGCGCAAACAATCAGAGCGTAATCATTTTTTTCACGGTTGAGTGACCAACGCAAGATATTCTGTGGCTGGTGAACCAATCAGAGCGCGCGGAAAGTGCTTTTTACCTGCTAGCGTATCGTTAATGTTTCTTAATTTTCAGGTGGAACACCTTATCCAGGCGTGCCATTGGAGAAACTGTTTACTTTGCTAAAGTCAGGGTATAGGATGGTGCGCCCATTAAACTGTCCAAAAGAAGTGTAAGTGGAATAATCACGTGTGAATAATGTCACTTCTGTTAATACAACGCTCCAAGATGCGACCTTTTTGGTTGCAATGGCGGGTAGATTGAATAATGGGCGACTAAAACTTTCAGAACGGTCACCAATTTGCCGACCTCCTTTTTTGCCATTAGGTTGTTTTTAGATGAATTCCAGACTTACTTCAACAAGACCAAAACTGTCAGAATGGTCACCAATTTGCCGACTTCCTTTTTTGCCAATAGGTTGTTTTTAGATGAATTCCAAACTTACGACCACAAGATTAAAAACGAAAACCGTTCTTTCTAAAAATATGGCGACGGAATTGATATCCTTGTTGACGTTTTCAACAATACAGAATAACTAAACTTGAGGCATCTGTAATATGTGCAGAACATACGAGCGAGTAAACATCTTTTATCTTGATACTTTTAGGTATCAGATAATGACGGATTGCTGGAACGAAGTTTCTGATAAAAGACCAACTTTCACGCAGCTTGTCGCGGAACTAGATCACTTGCTTGCAGTTGCATCGGAACAGGTAAGTGTTTTTTATGACGAGATTCTAAAGATTTATATAAGAAAATTATGATGTGATATTTTATAAAAATAATGATGAAATTGTTGGTAAGAATTTGTAATGATTATGGGATTGATGATGATAGTGGTGAAATAATGGTTATCAACTGTACTTCGTCCATCCCTGCAGTCGCTCTACTTTTTTCCATCGATCAACTGACCTTCGTTTGCGAGGCTATTGCTATTAATAAGTCTGGTTTTGAAGTGTTAAGTTGTACACTCTCACACAATGTCCCAACCTCTCACTATGTCTCTGTCTTTAGGAGTCCTTTGATGATCCCCTTCGATTAATTCCCATAATCCTCTACTAATGCTCTCGTCGCCTCGGTCATCCCTGGTTCAGGAGCAATACACTGCTTCAAGGCACCCCGAACAGTTTTCCTCAGATGTCGCAGACTCTCTATTTCCAACTTGCCCATGGTTGTTATCCAGATCCCATGTAGTCACATTATGTTAGAAGCCTGTACCTGATAAAGGCAACCATGAATATTTACCTCTTGTACGAAATTTCACACGCTTATCTGTAAGCGCTTTGTAATGTTTCTATAGGTGATAAATAAATGCTGCTATTACTGAAAGAAAAATGACAAAATGATCTTGGAGGATTAATGATGACTGTAGTAATGCGGTCTTAGTATGAGGATTTTGTTTAAAAAAATTTGTCTTTGTCTCTGTAGGAATATTTGGAACTTGTAAGTCCCTTGTGCCCTCGTACATCTTCTTCAGTGGAAGAACTTCATTTACCACGTTGTTCTGTGGAATCGGATGTGTTCGCCAGTGACGAAAGCAGGAGTGGGAACATCAGTGATTGCAACGACCACTCGTCATCCGAAGCATGCGCACAAGCTACAGAGCCCCTCCTTGATAAAAAGGACAAAGTAAAAGGAAACCTGTCTGCTCTTCTTACTAGATCACGGAAAAGTCTTGCAAACACAGACAACGTACAAGCGCCTTTACTTGATACAGAACTAGTTAATGAACAAGAAGAGAGTTTAAAAGACTCGAGTATTGATTATCTGAACTTAAAACAAAAACCTTATAACTGTGTTGAAAGCGATGTGCCAGACCAGAATATGGAGACTTCCAGTAATTTACAAACTGAAATCAACCAAAATGATGTTAACTTTGATAGCAATTCACATCTTCCTGACGCGAAGTGTGAACCACCAAAAGTACACAACATGCGTAAACCATCTGTTCAAACAGACGTATAGATTATCTAGTCGTCCATCGGATAAAAGCATATATATTAATAATCGTAAATCTATTCAGTTGCGTCTACTTACGTTAAACGTTTATTGGGAAGTAAAGATAATGGTTCCATTTTATTGTACACCCTGTAACGCAATCCCAGTTACCGTCAAATTTCTACAAACTGTAACGCAATCTAGTTTTCGTCTATTTTCTGGGATATTTCCGTTTCCCCCCGAGTTAAACGCCGAGTTAAAATTAAAACCAAATGATTCTAAAATCTAGATTTTTTCCCGATTATATACTGCTGCTCTGAAAAAAAAGCTTTTGCGGCTTGGCTAGTTTTCAAAAGTGAAAATAACAGGTTAACGTGGAAAGTTGGCGTCAGTGGAGTTCTAGCACACTCAAGTTATCTCGTTTTTTACGCAAAAGCGATGCTAAAATGTTAGTTGGTATGGTGAGAAAATGGATAACTCTTTTTAAAAATCATTTGTATAAACAATTATTCACTTATAAGAACGCAAATCTTTGTCGGTTTTACACTTCTTGACATCATTAGACAAGCATCCACCAAAGTCACAAAGCAAAACTTATGAATTTTTCAAGTTTTTTTTTCGAATTAAAGTTAATAATATCCCAAAAGTGTTTGTTTTGGAAAGAATGAAAATTTTACAAAGAATTTATTCTCAAGTTATTAGAGGTTATCTAGATAATATGAATCCAAAATCTTGAATCTTGGAAATAAAGAAGATTTTGCACAGAACCCATGGCTCATTAGTACAAACCTACTGACGTCTTAAAAGCATCCTGCATTCTGATTGGCTGCTCTACTAGAGGTCTATTTGTGATAGCTTAGTAGTAGAGAAAAGATGGCGGATCAACAGAATAATGAGCCCCATTTTTCTATAATACCAGAGGATTTCATCTACCATTTGAATTTTACATCCTAACAAAGCAAAGAACAAATAGTATTATTTAAATTTGTCAAGGTTACAGTTCAATTTAAAGCGTAGTTCAAATAGAATACAGTCTTTTTTATAAGAACGTCGAATTTTTCGACTGAGGCTGAACCTTCTTAAATATTTTCGGTATAGACCGAATTCATAAATATGGCGGACACGCGGATTAAGACTGGGGCGAAGATGGGAACGAGGTATTTTAGGACACATTCAATTAAATTTAATTCACCGTGTCCTAAAATGCCTCGATCCCCTGTTCGTACCAGGCTTAATCCATGTGACCGCCACATTTATGAATTCGGTCTATATCAGCCTCAAATTTTTCTTAAACATGTTCTTAAAATATCTTTACTGATTTTAGACAATGTATAAAGTAATACGTGGACCGTGTGTGGTACTTTTTCTGTATACATTGATTTGTACATGTACTTTGTACTGACTTTTTTGCAAGTTTGTCTCAAGATCTATACCTGAGAACTGCACTTTCGTAAATGAAAAACCTGTGATGTAAAATTATTATCTACAAACTTTAGTGAAGAAGCCCAAGCAATTTTTTCATTAACACTGTCTGAATTATTTCATTATAATTAGATATTTTTCACCTTTTCTCAGCCTCGGCATGTTCTTAACCTGTTCTTAACCTGTTCTTAACCTGTTCTTAACCTGTTCTTAACATGCTCTGATATTTTTGGCGATTTTCAGCGGTCTCATGTTCTCATAAAAAAAGGTTCTAATAAAAATAGAGTAAAGTAGAAATCGCAAAAAGTTGTTGAATTTAACTTGAACAGGATAACTGCATGTCAAAAAGCCCGCTATATACTCTCATTTACGGTCGAGTAAAACCAAACAAAAAATTTTCAATCATATTCATTGATCTGAAACAATTGAACTCGACCAAACGCAAAGGTTGAATAAAAAAATACTTGCGGACTTGGCGTTTTTGACAGACAGATCATAATCATGTAATCCAATTTGACCAATCCTGCGCGCAGATGTTTTACGGTGAACAAAGTTTGCATATTAATTAGATAATTATTTACTTTGTCAGAAGGAAACGGCATATCTTGTGATTTGCTGATTTATTATTGCACCGAACGTCAAAAATTGGATTTCAATATTTACCAATTTTAACAATTTTGATATTATAGTAACATAAGGCTCTATCATTTTTTCCGTTCATAGCAATTAGTTATTTGCAATTAAAGTTAAGCGTGATGTTAGACTTATTAAACTATATAAAAAAATACTTTGGTAAGAAAGTTGAATTTTCACGTGACGTATGCATGATTTCCGTGTTTATTTTTGCCCCTTTCGTGAGCAAATTTTAATTTGACTTTCACATGATTAGAGGAAATGACCTTTGACACTTTCTATACAGTAATAAGTATTAAAACTACGTAATAAGTGATAATATTAACTAACTGTTGAAACAGGAACGTATGAGAAACAAAAGACGGCAGATCAACGTGAGTTTCAGGCATCAACAGTGACACTGAATCGGAAAGACCCGTTGCTACACAACCCATGCTATTTTACATATTATAGTTTGCGTGAACTGTTTTCGAACAAATTAACCTATTATACACAAAGATTAACTGATGTTCAAGCATTCAATTAAATTTATAAAAAATACCAGAAATATATAAGATAATATGTATTATTAATGTGTGTAAACTTGTAAAAAAAACTCTTTTTTATTAGCTATGTACTCCGAAAGCAATTGTAAAGCTAAGGAAGCTAATAATAAAACAAGCATTCTTGCAATAATGTTTTATTTATCAAAGATTATTTCAAAGTGCTTTGAACTAAGCTAGGACAACTATAGTTAAATCAGATAAATCAGAAAACTTACTGCTGTTTTAAATTTGTGAATCATTTTTGAAAATTATTGCTAAATAGCTGTTGTTACGTTTGTTGGCTGTTGTCAAGTTTTAGCAATATCTGTAAATCAAACGGGTCATGCAAACAAAACAAGTCTATCGGTATCCTAGTTGTTCGCAACCTTCATACTCCTGCGCATGCTTCAAAGGGGTGATTTTTTGCCACATCTATGCCGCTTCGAATTCAAGAGAGAAGAAGAGTCAACGTTTGAAACTGGCCTCGTTTCAAAGGGGTTTTTAACACGGCATAATGTTCTATAAATGTAAGATATTATAAAAGAAATTGTAATTTTATTTGTAAGTGGAAAGGAATTTGAAAGCTCGTTTGTGGTTTCGAAACAACATTTTAATGAATTCAAATTAAGAAGTTTCAAACATACACTCGTTATTTTTTAAAACATGCATCATCTTATTTTTCGGCCGAGGATGAATTTACTTAAATACTTTTGGCATTCTAAACTCAAATGTTCCTAAAAAGTTTTTAAAAATATATATCATGCATGCATAAGTTGTGTACACTTTTCTTAGGTTGCAAATTGTTCTCGAGAAATTTTCATCTACTTTTAATTATTCTATATCAGCAAACAAAGATCTGCTGCATTAACGATTTCCTGTCGTAATGTAACAAAATTATGAAGCTGTCGGCCATTCCTGGGCCTTAGATTCCGGCCGAATTAAATACAATTTGAGCCTGAGATTCTTACAAAAAATGATAATTTAAGTGTGTATTAAAATAATATACAGAAAAAAATGCTGTAGTTAAAAGCTAAAACAATTGTTTTATCTATATGCCACTACAGCTGTTGACATGCTCTTTCGGAAAGTGAAATGAATTTTGTCACCCAACATTGAATTCAATTCGGCAAATCTGTGAGTTCCTTTAAGCTTGGATTAAGTCTTGTTGCTTCTATTGTTGGTACTTTTCTGAAACATTAGATAACTTAGTTTCTTCCGTTTTGACTTCAGAAAACTAGAAACTAATTTCCAAGATTTTGTGTTAAAAACTATTTATAGATTTCTATTTGGCATCTGTAGAACTGTACGAAAGTATTTATGGTGTTGAAAGGGCAGTTTTTAAATTCCTATATAAATATCATAAAATTAAGAAATATTCCGGCAATGATTTTAAGGTTACACGGTAATTAAAATAATTAAAGATCAGTTGTTAATATTTGTTTCAATAGAAACATACATTCTATTTTGCTGAATCTTTACAGTTAAAACGGATTCAAAGAATCATGACAATGTTTTGTTTGTTTTCCCGTTTAGCAGTGTCCATAGTTTCTTGGCAATAACAGAACTTGAACGAAGCTGGAGCAGCATACAAATAAGCTTACAGCACAACATAGTATGTAATTCCCGGATGGTAGGCGTATAAAAAGGCAGCCCTTTATGAAGAAATAACTCAAGGTCTTGAATCGGCAAAGAAATTAAAAGAAAAAGGTATATGAATACAGATTTATTTGTTGTAAGACAAATTGGAAAATGTGTAAGTTGGAAAATCATTTTTTTGTATGTTTAAATTCGTTTTCCTTCTCTATCTTAATTATTTGAAAGCTACCAGTTCCAGTTCATAGTGCATTGGTGCGAAATTCAGACACTCTTATCCAATCCGGCACTTCACATCACGTCGTAAAACATCACAACACACTCCATTCCTTCTCATCCCATTCACCCTATTCAATCTTGTAGCGTCTCAGCACTTTGCTTTACTTTAAATTTTGTCCGAGCGACTGGGGCCTGGTACTTGTGACGTAACAGTAGTAAGACGGCTCGCCCTGTCGTAAGTGTTTTACAAGGACAGTACTTTAAAACGGATTTTCTCTCCTCTTTCCCTGTGCGTTTATCCGTAAATGAAGATAACTTTTTGTTGACAGTGTTAGTAATCAACCGTAAACTGCAGAAGTACCATCTGCTATCATTACATAATGGAATAAATGTTCAGGCGAAAGCGACAACTGTCCAATACTGTCCTATTTACACGTATCAAATCTCAAAAACGTTACAGAAACCGCAAAAAACTAAAAGTTTTGAAATTCAGTTTTACTCAAAGATTTTACTTTTCATCTAAATGATAAAAAATATGCAAACTTGGGATTTTAAAAAGTGATGCGAGTCAAATCTTGAATTTGTGTGTTTGCATCAAATCTCACCATTTCATGCCTCAGTAAATTAAATAGGTAAAATTATGGGAAACCGTATTTTCTCGATGTATCTGGAATGAATTCTATGTTGTTGTTTTTTCAGATGTTACTCATTCACTTTTGGTAATCACTTGGTTAGTGATGATGGGAGCATCTATTTCAATCGCCAACCCTCTCCCGTCAGTAAACTCCAGCTTGTATTATGCTATGAGCAGGCTCCAATTTGCTGCACATGAAGCACCATATCACTATGTAAGTATTAAAACTAGGAATGATGACAATGATGATATAGTGATAGTGATGATGATGGTGATGATGATGATTGATGATGATGAAGATGATGATGATGATGATGATGATAATGATGATGATAATATGATGATGATGATGATGGTGATGATGATGGTGATGATGATAATGGTGATAATGATGATAATGATGATGATAATATGATGATGATGGTGATGATGATGGTGAAGAGGATAATGGTGATAATGATGATAATGATGATGATAATATGATGATGATGGTGATGATGGTGGTGATGATGGTGATGATGATGGTGATGATGATAATAATAATGATAATGATGATAACGATGATGATAATGATGATAATATGATGATGATAATATGATGATGATAATAATATGATGATGATAATGATGACAATGATGATAATAATGATAATGATGATAATGATAACAATGATGACAATGATGATAATGATGATGATGATGATAATGATGAATGATGATAATGATGATAATAAAGATGATAATGATGATAATGATGATGATGATGATAATGATGATTTTATAGTGATAGTGATGATGATGGTGGTGATGTTTCTGATTATGAGGCCGCAGGTCGAATGGGCAATTCAAATTCCATACGGCCGAAACGTCTGATTGTTTTAGTATAAACCTACTTATCGGTCCAACAAGGATTTAATTCGATGAAACCCTCTTATATTATAGCAAAACGCGGTTCATTACTATTTTGTCCTCCATATTTACTAGTAAACTATCACAAATAGACCTCTAACAGAGTAGCATATCAGAATGGAGGATTCGTGTTTAATTGACCTCTAGTAAGTTTATTCTAAATTCTGATAAGCAAAAACATTTCTACTACGTAAGGAAATGTGAGATAAAACAGATTAATCTTAAGGTTGTTTGACATTTACCAGTTGCTATTAAAAATAATTTTTAGGCTATTGCAAACAAAATGAGTACGGTTGAGAGTTCGCCCCTTCCACGATGGAACGTGAGCTTCCTTATGGTAAATGGCCGTCTACCAGTTGGCAGTTGGTCTACCCTGCCAGCGGTAAGTACTTATAAACACTTTTTAAGAACCAATTAATAAAATTTCGTGATTAAAAAAGTGCTCAGAATTAAAAAAGATGCTAAGAACAAACCTGATGACGAAGAGAGAAGTGCTTTTATTTAGTAATTTGGTATCAGGCTGGGCTGTGACATTAGCACCCAGATTGGGGGCGGGGGGGGGGTACTTTGGGGTGAAAAAGATAGGGGTGTTTGTCGGGAAATGAAAAAATTGCCTTAAAAAATACCATTTTTGTCCTTAGAAATTACTTGATGACTAAAATTAATCCCTATAAATATAAAATAACTTTGATTTTTGTCTCTAAACCCCTTAAAAAGACCACTTTGACCCCTAAAAATACGACGAGTACACAATTTTTTTTATAAGAACCTTTTTTATAAAAACATGAGACTGAAACTTGCCTAAAATTTAAGAAAATATTAAAAACATATTGATGCTGAGGAAAAGCGAACATTTCTTTATGATGAAATAATTCATACAGTGTTATTGAAGAAATTGCTTGGGCTTCTTGAATAAAGTTTGCAGATAACAATTTTACATCACAGGTTTTTCATTTACCAAAGTGCAGTTCTACTGGCAAGAAAGTCAGTACAATTTTATCTCACAAATCAACTCAAATTAGGACAATTATTCGATACAGTACAAAGCACATGTATACAAATCAAAGTATTCAGAAAAGTACCACACACGGTACATCTATTATTTATATTGTCTAAAACCAGTAAATATATTTTAAGAACATGCTTAAGAACACTCGAAGCAAATATACCAAAAATATTTAACCCTTTCCTGACGGCGCCTGCTAATTTCGATCCCTGAGGAACGGTGCACTCTCGGCTGCCGTAGTTTTTATTGACGACCTAAATCAAAAATCTGGCACGTTGAAAAGATAGATCTTGAAACGAGCTTTCCAACGAACCCAAACATGACCTAATTTGATTTAGCCAAAGTCGAGAAAATTGCTTTCAAAGTTGGCTTTTTAACAAAACGAAAAATCTTCAATTTTAACTTTGTCGTCGTCAGCAAGGAGTTAAGAACGGTCAGCCTCTTATAAAAAAGAGCGTATCCCCATAATATCAATATAGGAAGTACTCCCCCCCTGGAATTTATCACCAGCACCAGCGCACTACCATTCTTATAATCATAGACAGCTACGACCGTCAACACACCCCGCTAACGAAAGGCACCACGAGTGTACAGGTACTGATTCTAATGACACAGTCCTGCCTGATACAAATGAGCCATGCAACGCGAAGAAATATTAGCAGTCCCTGAAATGGAATCATATCATAACCAAGAGTGGTCGATCTGTTAATCCTTCTAAATCACTTGTTTTGTTTTGTTTTGTTTTACAAGGATTAGAGATAATAGGACTTGAGGTCCCTTACAACAATCTTACTCCTGGGCCTACCACTTAACGTCCTTATCCGAGAAGACGTGAAAGTCTAACCATTTGCAGATGTTAGAGCCAAGTCTTCTCGGATAAGGACGTTAAACGGTAGGCCCAGGAGTAAGATCCTTGTAAGGGACCTCGAGTCCTATTCCTCTCTACTCCTTGGAACCTCACCAAGTTCCTAAATGTTCATAAATGCTAAACGCTAAAAAAAAGTTGTTTTTTATAATAATACTAGAATAGGCTCTTTTTTTCATATAAAGATAAATTGAATCGCTCAGAAAGAAGTAATTTAATATACAGGGCCAATTGCTGGGATTGTGCCGATTTCTATATAGGGAAAACTAAGAGACGACTCCACGACAGAAAATCTGAACGTTTTATAGCCCTCACTTATGGTGAAAATTCTTCTGCTATTGCTGACCACGAAAAAGCCACTGGCCATAATATCAAATGGGATCATTTCGAAATTCTAACATTTGAAAAAACAGATCTACACTGTAAAATTAAAGATACATTATTAATACAGGAATTCAAACCACCTCTAAATGTAAATATTTCTAGTGACAAAATGTCACTTTACTAATATAGTCTTGTTTTGTTTAACTTTCGGTTCCATTCCTTTCTCTTTTATATTACTTGTATTTGATTTTAAAATTTTAACGGTTTTTTTTCACTTTTTTATTCACTTTTGATAATGTAAATTGAAACATATGAAACGTGAAGGAATTATTAAAACGGAAAAGATGTTTATTACTGCATGCTGTTTGTATTTTATTTTGGTAAAACTTCGATGGCCAAATAACAAGAGTCTATATCGATAGGGGTAAACCTTGAGATGTCGTAGTTTTTGTTTTAGAGCGCTATTGTATCAAAAATATTTTAACTAGCATATTATTATTATCTCAAGGACCACGACTAAAATTCAATGACTTAAATAATAATGATATTAACAACAATAATAATAATAATAATAATAGTAGTAGTAATAATAATGACAATTATAATGTATAAGTTTTTCTATCTTTTTACCACGCATTTTTAATAATAATAATAATAACAATAACAATAATAATAATATAGTTGTATAGCTCCACTTCTACTGACAATCCAGTGGCGCTTTACAATATAGAACAAGTATAAAAAATTAAAATTACACTTTAAAATAGGATATATCTATGTTAACTTTGGTCATAATGGATTAGCAAATAATAGTAAAATACAGTTAACATGAAGTATTCAGAAATAAATTAAAAGTCATGAAAACGTTTAATTTAAAAAGATGCCTTCAACATTAATTTAAAAGATATCAGGCAAGAACAGTTTCTCAAGTCCTCAGGGAGGGAATTCCAGAGGTTAGGTGCAGTGAAAGAGAA
Source organism: Zoanthus sanctaehelenae (assembly GCA_028564885.2). Lineage (NCBI taxonomy): Eukaryota > Metazoa > Cnidaria > Anthozoa > Zoantharia > Zoanthidae > Zoanthus > Zoanthus sanctaehelenae. Next base: position 11,338 of record JAOTRI020125232.1, read on the forward strand.
AGACCTCTCTCCGTATGTTTTGAGATTGCACGGTGGCTGCACCAATAATGTTTGCCGATTGTAAAGTCCTAGTGCGAGCATAAGGTCTTATAAGCTCTTGCAAATACGAGGGGGCTAGGTCATGAAGTGATTTGAAGGTTAGCAAGAGGACTTTTAAAATTGTTTTGTCGGAAATGGGTTGCCAGGGAAGCTCCCTTAAAATCGGAGTTTTATGATCGTCATAGCTGTGCGCCCCCGTCAGTAGCCCTGCAGCAGAATTTTGTATATACTGAAAGTGAGAACCTGCTCCTTTTTAAGACCGCATAAAAGTGAGTTAGAAATACATTATAGCAAGATTTCAGTGTTGGACCGAAATTAGTCTTCTGATTTTCATGATATTATACAACGCGGACGTGGTTAGCGCAGTTGGTAAGATCTCTGCTTTCCAACCACAAGGTCCCGAGTTCGATGCCCGGCACTTTACGGAAATTCGAATA
>JAOTRI020125243.1:0-11813 GCA_028564885.2 Zoanthus sanctaehelenae
AAATAATCCTAGAAACATACGTTTTATGTAGATGTAAAAATTATAGCTTTTCTTCTGGTGTATCAAAATTTAGCTTCCGAAGGCAAACACTCTCTGTGTGTCAACAATGTCTGTGTATGTCTCAATATTGTTATGATTAGGTTAATTAAGAAATAGTATAAAAGACATTGTAAACTTGACTACTTCGGGTGGTCGCAAACACTGTTTCCAGCATTAAAGTTCTCGGTACAACTCAAAGCTACCTTGTGAGTTATTCTGTCCAGCCACGCACTTGCAAAAGATCGCAGCCATCCAGAGCTGTAGAAAACCTCTTTAACAGTATTCTGAAAGAAATTGCTTCCATAAAAGAGAAGAACTCTTTGAAGACTTTGAGAAAGCAGAGATACGATGGGAGAGAATAGGCGATTCGTGGTGTGCAGTGAACGAAAAGGAAAGGGAAGAAAGTAAGTTGGTATCAAAGGGATTGAGTGGGGCATCGGTGGAAAAATGTTTAAAGAGTTCAAACAAAACCGAACTGGAAATACGGGATGTCCTTGATATAGAGCTGGAAGAAAGAATTTACACAGACATATGGAAAGCTTTGCCTGCTCGTGAAGATTTCAAAAGAGCTATCGAAAATATTCTGAACGGGAAAATTAATGGTTAAGGAAATGCATGAGCAGTTGTTGAAGTTACCTAGATGCTCCAAATACGGCACGGTGAGTTTATTTTTTAATAAATAATTTATTTTTGAATGTATTCAATGTAATTTAAGTTTTGAAACAGATTATTATTTGCATTTAATTAATGGTAGATATTGTATAAGATAATAATTTTTTCTTTTTCAGATTTCTGTCAAGAAGGCCTTATTAGGATTCCATATTCATAATCAGTTTTTACATGTATACGAAGTTGAACAAAAACAGATATATTTTTTAATTTAGATTCACTTAATTTTATTCATTCTACAATTGTAGATTTTTGGGTTTGCCCAGCAGGTAGATTAACAACTCTTGTAATATAGTTTTCTTTTTTGATTTTTTTTAAATTAGTGGTTAGAGTTATAAAAGAAAGGTTGTATGGGACTTTGAGAAATATAATTTTCATGTTGCTGCTGTAAATAATTAGGATGATGATTTTGGAGAAGATTGAATTTGTATATTTGAACTATATGGAAGCTCAAACAGCTTTTATCCTGCCAAATATTATTCACTTTGTTTATTAAAAATGTAAGGTTAAGTTTTTAATTCTTTTAGATTATCCCCTGGAATGAAAGCATTGATTAAACTTGGTGTTTTGAAGGTCGTAGTTTTCATGGCGTGGATATATTAAAACATGAAGAGGTGTTTTGTATATATGTAGTATATGGAGAGTATTCTCTTAGACATTATGCATTTCCAATAATATAACTTTTTCTTTCTAGATTCTACTTGAAAAGAGACAACTTTATTTTAATTTTTTAACTTATTATCGTTTGTAATAGTATAACTTTCATCTTTTATTGTAGTGTCTAACACCTCAAAGATGTTTGGACTATCATGTAGGAGAATTTTGCTCTGGTTGTTTTTGTATTTTAGGATTTCATTTTACCAGTTTATAGTTTTGCTTAACAATGATGTTTTCTATAGTGATGCCACAACTTATTTTATTATTTTTGCTCAATTTGTAATACCTTTAACAATATGTATAATTAGGGAACCTCTAGAGTGGCAATTGGAAGTGTTTCATTAAGTAACATATATCCTTCCTCTGCTCAATCTTTTTAGAAGTTGAACAGTGGAATAATGTTTGCTAAATAATGAAAATTTTATTTTTGATTTTTTACAGATTAAAATTGGTGGCTTTCTAGAGTTAAGTTACTATATTCCTGGAGACAAATGTTACAAATATCCTAAATGTACGGCTTGGGGGCGGGGTAATATCTTTTCTGTTTTATGGAATTATGAACATGGATTAAGATGCTGTTATTTAAAAGTTATAGATACAGAATATTTTTTACAAAGTTTTTAGTTTTTGATAAGTTAGCCATATATAAATTACATAAAAATTATATCGATTGTTTGATAGAAGATGATCGAATGGCAGAAGATATAGAAGATGTTTTAGAATTAAATGATGTTGAATAAAAAATGATTCTGAGGGAATAACGATTTACAAATACATTTATTGTATATTTGTAAGCCGTTATTTTCAAAAAAAAAAAACTACAACAAAAACTACGTTGCTGCAGACTCCAACGAAACCAGTTGAGGTAATAAAAACGCTGGTGTTTGATAGTCCAAATACCAGAGCAATACTTGAAGAGACGCTATTTTTCTTGAACACCGCAAACTGGCACACGATTTCTGGGCAAGCACTAAAATTTCTGGTGTTGTCCAGAACAAAAAAAGTGGAATTGTGAAAAAACGGTTGGCTTCAAAAACTAGGAATATTTTAGAACAAAAATACTCAGGCCTACTTAGAAATGAAGAGTAAGTATCCCAGAATAAAAATGGGCGAGCATTTCTTTGTAAAACGTTCCAATTTTTCTCTCCAACTTAAAAGGATAGTTTCTTGTTGCTGTTGAGTACACACTGAAACAATTATTTTCAAAGCGTGCATGGATTTCCAGAGCAAGACGACTTTCACGTGTTTGAGCACCTATCGGAGTTTACTGAAAAAAATTTGTGTCCAAAAAAAGAAGAGTCAGAATACCACGCCAAGAAATGTCTGATAAAGCAATGTCCCAATCGTTAAATGGACAAGCTAACCTCAATGTCAGAAGAAGCAAGCTTGAGTGACAGTCCACCCATGGTAAAGTGGCAGAAATTCAAGTATGTGGAAGTTGGTGTCACCGAGGATGGAAAGAAAAAAAAAGCTGGCAGACAAAGTTACTTTACCGGGGGAAATGTTTTTCTGTCTGAAAGAGCTTCTGAATTCATACGTGCCCCACCAATTTAGGGTAAATTACCAACAGCAACAATCCCAATAACTTTTTGAACACCTCCCACACAACAATGCCTGCACAGTTCATGATTACTCAGAAAACTACAACTGCCAAATGCAAAATGAAATTCAATCTTTATATTATGGCCAAGTGCAAGCCTCTATCTATGTGATCATTCTTCGCCGCCATTCAGGGAGTCAAAAGCACCAAAAAGGAACTAATTGTTTTGTCACAGCACATCTTTGTAACATTGCCAGACCTAAAACACGATAATCACTCGGTGCATCAAGTAAAAGTTTCCATAGATGGATATCGTAACAAGATTGGCTATCCTCTACAAGTGATGCATGAGTGTACTGATAGTTGAGGGTCGGAATGGGGATTAATGTTAAGTGTTATTTGTTAAGTGTTATTCGTCTTTAAAGAAGGACGCGGACGTACTCGACACACAAGAACTGGCCACATGCATGACAGATCAAGCAGACTAGGCCTCCCAGCCGATTCGGCTGAGGCCGCCATGATGATGATGATGATGATGATCAAGATGATGATGTTATTTGCCCATATTTTTTAGTTTTTACTGTTCTATTGACCATTTTTTTTATGTTTACTGTTTCCGGAAAAAATACTGTTGTGTTTAGTTAAATGTTGCAGTCTTACAGCATTGTAAATTTAACTTTACTTGCTCTTCAAAAATCATTAATAAAATCACTCGTGAGGTTTATTCCTTTAAGCTTCGATATGTTGGTTGTGGCCCGGCTGTGGTTTTTTTTAATATGTGAATATAACGACCAAAAGATAGTAAAAAAATTCGGATTTCTCCTGGGGAGTCTTCAATATTGCTCGGATTCCTTCGAGAACCTTCAAAAATTTACGGTAGTCCCGAGTGATCATCGTTAGTTTTCGGAAATCTTCTGAATAGATTGTGAATCGTCGGCAAATGACGGAAAACGTCTTGATATACTAAAAACAACAATGTTGCCTTTTGTCAAGCCGCTTTTAATTATTTCTAGATAAAAGTTGCAGTTACAGTTGATTTTTTTACTATTAGTGTCTTGACAGAGCCTAGAAATTAAACGTTTAGTGTTAATGAGGTACCCCCATTCAGACTCTCATGGTTGTGCTACATGGGAAATTACTTTGAAACCTCACACGCAAAAGGGCCTCAAGATGGTGCCGCGGCAAATCTGAAGCATAAGGCTGATATGGCAGTCATTAAAAAACAAGTTAGAGAAGATTTGAAGTTAAATATGTATTAGAATTTGATTGCTTGTTAGGAAAGCAAGGGGAGGTAAAAGTACTAATAGTATTATAAATTTTATAGTCTGGTGAGATTAGAGAAAAGAAGGTGCGTGAGTCAAAAAATGTTAGAAGTCAAAATTTTTATAGCTGACTCGTGCCTCTAAAGAACCATCCTAGGAGGGAAATTGAGATGTGAACAGGAAAACAAAAAAATCTTGAAGAAAGGTAGAGTGATGATTTATATGCTTATTGATCAAAAACAATCACAACAAACTGTCTTTATTTGGGTTAAATACCTGCAGGAAGAAAGTAATTTCAAACCATAACTTATAACTTTGATCCTATCTTTTCCACAGGTGATTATTTGCAACGTAAAAGAACTTTATAATTTTGCAGAAGAGAATGTGACTTTACCAACGCATTCCCGCTACCAGTCTGAAAATATGAAGTAAAGCACAGGGTGTTTGTCTATGCAGACAAAGTAGATCGGGAAAGAGCAAAACAGCATTTTAAGGTAATTTAGAACAGCACAGATTTAAAAGAGATTTAGGAATATGATGTAATTGTATGTAGAATTATGCCAGATTAAAAAGGGTTTATGGAAAAAACACGTGCAAACTCTTGTTTTTAAAGTTAGTTTATGAAATGAACAATATACTTCTTAATGGATTGTATTTAAGGAAATAAAAGCGTTCCATACAAAGTATTACATAAGGTGACGGTGGCTGCACACTGAAAACTAGTTTTGCTACTATGAATAATGTCTTGCGGGAAATTACACAGAATATGAAAACACTGACTACGTTGGCAACTGGGAGACCAGCAATCTGCAGATCGAAGGTCGTAGTAGGCAACGAATCACCACAAGATCTGAGACAGCTCATAATTAGGCTACGCTGAAAGATTCAATTGTGGCTGGGTTCATTTTGTAACTATTGCTTCCGCCAATGCTGACTATGTGTACTATTTACTTAAGATTAAAATGATGCATTGTTGGCTGTTTACAAACACAAGCTGCATTACACATGCACACACTCACGCTCACAAAAAGACAAAAAGTCACAAAAAGTCAGACAAGAATAACACGACTGATGGTCAAAATAACAGACATCCATTTAATTCGGAAAACAGTTCAGATAACATGACATTGCCGTGTGTCTGAAAAGCTGGAAATGTTTTAACAAAAACGAAGTGTGCTGAATGAAATTGTTTAAACCTGGATTCAAGGGGTACTTCATGAAAAAAACCGAAACCATTAGAAATGAAAAAAGTGAAACTACTGTATGCTTCATTTAGGCGAGAATATAGATATATACGTGCGCAAAATTTTGACGCCTTTTGAGAAAGGGAAGAGCTACACCAATTGTTTGTTTACTATCGTTAGATCCAATAATCTGCGACACACACTCTAATTCGCACACTTCCAATACATTATTTGTTGCCTTTTTGTAAACTTTGGTCAATCGTTTTCATTTTTTATACTTTTTTAAAATTATAGATGTTTTGATTGATATTTCTAACTGGCATTTTATTTAGCCTTTTCCTCTTAGTTTTTTGTGTTTAGTTGTTGAAGACGTTTTTTTCAAAATATTGTATCCCTAGTTTTACAATCTATCAAAATATCAAATATATAGATAAATATAAATTTCAACTAATAAATTTTTGAAAAAAATGTATTTAAGTTTCATTTTAAAATGTTTGTAAATATCAATAAAAACAAAAATGTTTTTTACTTTTTGTTGTTATTAAAACATTTCTGCCTTCAGATATTGTCTGCTGGAAAGCTTTGTATTAGTTGCAAGGGCACTTAAGTTCACAAAATTTCACACCTTGTTAAGCTTGAAAGCAAAGTAATTGAAGGGAGTGCCAGAAATGCAGAAAAATTCATGCATGGCCAGAACGTCAGCCAAAACCATTTTAAGCAAGATAAAGTTCTGTGACTATTCCCACAGGCTTTAAGAACTAACCCACTGATTGTAAAATAATTTGGCAACCACCTAATATCATCAAATGTTGTTCAGTATGTCAGTTACGCCTCCAAAGATTAATTGTAATGGGAAAAGAAGGTTCTAAAATAACAGTTCAAAATCTCGAAGGTCACTCAACAATCTCCTATGATAATGCTTTAAGGCAAACACAGCACTGAATCAAAAACAAAGTTAAAGCAATAACTAATGAGAAATTGAAAGCTTTGGAGGTGTTTTACACCCTTTAAAACACTATATTTTTTAAGACGATGCGCGAGTACACACTGTCCCTTTAGAAAGCCAACACTGCATCAACAAGACATGTATCACAAATAAATCACAGATTAATATTCAAAGGCGCATGTTAGTGTTAATTTAAGCGGGAACTTCAAAAATCGTTTAGTTTGATCTAAGAATTACTTGGTTTGTGCGTTGGCCATAATTTAGGCTGCTGTACTTCAATATTTCAAATATCTCAAACCTCGTTTATAAATAGTGTTAAAAATAACTTCTTTATGTCTGCTACATTTCTTTGTCCGAATAGCTGCGGCTTTGCAAAAGTTCTGGCAGTCGAGATTTTAAAAGAAGCTGCAGGTCTCATCAAGAAGACAAAAAACGAGATTGCAACAAAATATCATGCTTGCATCAAACAAAACAGTACCATATGTTTAACAGTGAATTTTCAGAAATTGGTATTAACAAATTCTTTACAGATTTCACAAGCTTTCACAAGAAGCTTCCAAACATCAAAGATAAATTTAGTAGTTGGAATTCTCGCAAAAAAGAGAAGAAAGTGAAATTTTTATTGACTTTTTCCTGGGAGCAGAAGCAAAAACTCCCAGTGGAGAGAAAAAAGGAACCCGTCTTGTAAACTGCAAAGCAGTTTAAGACATAACATAGAACTTGCATATTACAGTTCACAGCTAAAATCAGTTGTTCTAAAGGGGAAAGCAAAAGCGAACCCAATGTTTCTTGCTGGAAATCAAGCCCAAAACTTACGAGATACAGCTTCTACTGTGAAACCAAAACAGGAGGACATCAAAAAGTGTACCAAAGAAATTTATAAGAAATTGGAGCCAGTTTATCGAGAGAGATATATTAATTTTGCAGAAACTTTAACAAAACTCAAAGAACTTAACCTGCAACATAAAGACAAAAATGAAACGAGAAAAGAGGGAAGGCACCACAGCAAGTAGTTAAAAGAAAACATTGAAGAACAAATGGAGGAAACTGCATTTGTAAGGTAATTAATTTGCAGCCACAGTTTTTCTTAGGACAAAATCCAATTTAACCATGAAGTCCTTGTTATGGGAATCTGAACAGTTCGGAGGTTATAAAAAGTACCCACCAAAAATCCGCCAGATTTTGGCATAATTATTTCAAGCCAAAGTCCTTCAACAGATGAATCTTCCAAATCACTTCTTGTGACCATTACATCACTCTTAACATAAACGAATACCCCTTCTCCTTTAAATCTTGTCTCGTCTGAACAGCTTATAACCTGGAAGATTGAGTTCCCTATCAAGAATATCATTCTTAGCCCAAGTTTCAGTAAATGCTAATATGTGGACACCCGATTTAAGTTCCTGCATAATTAAAACTATTTCACCAAATGTGCCGTTTTGGTGAAAAAGATGAAATAGAAAGTTTGAACCCATTCGGCTTTATAGTTTTTGAGATATGGGCATTTTTAGTTTGGGGGTTGGGGGTATAAGACGGTTGCCGTGTAATTTGAAACCAACTTCAGGGCATAATAACTTCGAAATTAATAATTCCTGTAGCTTTAAATCCACGTTTTTACTAAACTAGCAGAAGGGTTAAGCAAATACATGAAAACGACAGCGTTTGATACTATCACCTTGGTTACAATGTCACAAAACTTGAAAAAATAATCCAAGGGGTCACCAATGGGCATGTTCGAACACTAAAAATTGTCACTTATAGTATCACAATATTTTTTTTCAGGTTTAAGCCTGCGAGGCAGACTTTTTACCCCAAGAACAGCAAAACCAGTCATCAATTTGTTCACAATTGGCAAGCCCCTTAAAGTGGAAAAACTTGATTCCGAATGAATTTTCATTGTTTAAAAACTGGATATACGTAATTAAAAGTTTAGAATTTTATCTTTGTGAATTTAAGTTATGCTTATCTAATTTAAGTGTGGCAAGTTTGGTTCACTTTATGAAAGTCTTTCATAATGAAAAAAATGTCCAAGTATACAGTGGTTTGAGTCTGCCTAGACTCTCCACAGCTTCATAGCGGATCATTTATTATGCCAATTGCATTGTTTCATAACCAAGAATAGTGAACATTTTAGTTAAAAGTAATTTTTAATACTAAGAAGGGTGCTAAAAAGCAACATCAGAGTAAATGGAGGATTGACCCCCCCCCCTCCTCGCCCGCCTCAAGCTGCCCAGTATATAAGCAAGATATAAAATAAACAATGCATAATCATTCTTTGCATTTGGGACTATTTGCGACATAATGTCAAGAAAATTTTTCCTGTTATGACACATCTCTAAATAATCTAGTCTATAGCTCTTGTAGTATTTTCAGTGTCAAAAATTAAATGAAGCTGTTAATATTTTACTACTGTGTGACCAGTCATATTTCATTTTATCATTTTCCTTTAGTGTACAAAACCACAGTGTTAGAATTTCCTGTATTAAGCAGTCCCTAAAACAGCTTCACAAAAATCAGATCAGATCAGATACTAACAGGATATAGGTGAATGCCAGACTTTTTGCAACTTCAAACGGTAAGCTTTATTGTTGTAGACCTCTAACAAATTATCAACATTTTAAAACAACTTTTAGTTACTTTGTTCTAATTTTTTGCTGAAATTAAATTTTAAGATAGATTTTAGAGACAATAAATTAATGCCATATGTTTTATCTTGGATTTGGGGCTGCTTAGGTCACGTAGTGTATTAAATGGATTCATGAGTTCTTTATTCTTTTAAAATATTCATTTAATTTTAGCTCTTGAAGGAAAAAATAGGTTCATTCTTTTCTCAATTAATTGCAATGGTTATCGAAATTTGTTCATAAATATTTAGAAAAATCGGCAGATACATAATTATGAAGTTGAAGAGGTTGAGAGTAGATTATATTATCTGGAAACGTGATACATACTTCCTTTCACTATTTCACAATAAACTGTTTCTTCAACAAAATACTTTTGTGGTGAATCATTTCCTGTTGTTTGATATTTCCTTTTAATAAATTACTGTATCAAGCTTCTTAAGATAATTGTTTGAAAAACCATACAAGCTTGTAATTAACTATTTAAATCAAATAAATGTATAATCATGCACCTGCACGGTGACTTGCATTCCCGCATTGCTAAATTAAACTTAAAGCTAGCTTAGCAGTACTATAGATATGTGATGGAAACTTACTTTCTCATTAAATTTGTAAAATTAGGCGCTATATAGCGAAATTGGAACTTTATCGTTACCATATTCCCTGAAATCAACAGACAACTATGGCTTCAAATCTACCCGGATGTTCATTTGGCAGTGATGAGAGTGAATGTCATCAGATGCAGTTCATACAGTCCACGTCAACTAATCTGAAATCGGGCTTGATAAATGTCAGCAACCTTGATCAAAATATAAAAGAACTACTAAAGCTTAGGTCTAGTAGTGACGTTGGTGAATCAGGAACACTGTGTTTGCACCACCAGCAACTTTTGATTCATAAATATGAACTCTTGCAGAAGTATTGTGCTGATCCCCAAAAGATGCATAGAAAAAAGATCTCCAAGCATTTGAAAATCCTCACGGAGAGCGATGTCGAGAAAAAGCTTGACGGTATTTACCTCATACCAAGTCAGAAGTTGTGTTTCAACTGTTTCTTAAGGAGGTAGTTAACCCTTATGTCAGGAAAAAGTCAAAACTTTTTCAAAAAAATAAATTTAGGCTCCATGGAAGCACCATTAATTTTATTCCAGTTTTACAGTCCAGTGTTTTCTTTTAAAAAAATTGAAATTCCCGCCTGTAACAATTAATTAAATGCAATGTGGTTAATTTATTTTCCTTAGCAACGGTATGTTTACAAAATGTTATTTATGGTTGCAATGGGTATTTTTATCTGTGGCTGAAAAAAAGACCCCAAAATCTTGTTTCCAAGCTCCCCAGCTTCCAAACTCCCCAGAATAGGCCCCAGTCTCGTATTCAGTGGCCGTGGTGCAACGCGCCTGGTTATTATTCAAAGTTGCAATTTTCTGGTATGTTGGGTTATTGACTTCGTGTGTTAACTTCATGTACATTTTTTGTTATTCTTCTGGAGATGACTAAAACACGAAAGCGAAAATTTGGATCGATGAGGAGAACGAAAAGAAAGGCATTTAATGGCACTAAAGGCCAAATAAGCAGCAAAAACTGACTTCCGTGGAAGAAAACCAAGATGGCGTCCCTTCCAGTCAACACGTGGCAAATGTAAGTGAGCCATGTGAAAGTGAAGATTTTGAGCCGAGGGTTAATGTATCTGCCACCAAGCTTAAAAACTCTTCATTTTCAAAATTTTAGAACAGCAATCAGCTCTTACTTGACTTGCCATTGGAAGAACGGCACAAGTACTGCCCAAAAGGTGGGAACACATAGTCTAAGTTCTGGGCAGATCTAGAACATAACACCAGTACTTACTTACAACACCAAGCATCTTCCGGAAGTGTTTATGAAAAAACTTGAACCAATTTTTAAGCATCTCACTAATGATGAACTTCTAACAAGATGTCTCAGGGGCCTCACAAAAAATCACAATGAAAGTATGAATGCCCAGTTATGCCTTATGCTCTCGTTTGAAAACAATTTTCACCGGATTCAGAAGAGTGCAAATTGCTGTTTATGAGACAGTGAGTGTTTTCAACACTGGAGCTGCTAACAAACGAGTAATAATGGATTTATGTAGAGTAAACCCAGGAGAGAACATGCTGAAGGCTCTAAGAAAACAATACAAAAGGATAATCAAAAGTGCAGCATAGATATGTCAAGCAGGGGAAAAATCTGCGTGCCAAGAAAAAAGCAAAGGGAGATGGATCATATTCATTTGAAGCTTTTGGGCTAAGTTCAAAACCTGCGGTTGTATTACAAAAGGCAAAGAAATCAAAAACCACCAAAAACAGTGTGGATTTGCCTTCCACTAGCCAGAAGAATCTTGTCAATCAGGAAATTTGCGAGATTACTTTTGTTAGTGCTGAAGTTGAAGTTGTTGCCAATTCAGAATAACATGAACTTCGGCATTGGAAGTAATGAAAACTGTGTGAAAACTGATTCATATGTACTGATTGAAGCCTTAATACTTATACATAAGTGTAATGTTGTTAATTCCCATCAATTGAATTCAAAGATTATGTTAGATCTTGAATTTCCCAAGAGACAAGAAGTTTTTTATACTTAGTTTTGGTAAAAAAGAAAGTTCAAAATTTAAGAGCAGTTTTCTCCAATTCAGCTTTTTGTACATTTGCAATGCTATGGCACCTATATCTTTTCAAGTTTTTTATCAATTTGTGCAATTTTTTCACATAATATGTATTTTGAATCATATAATGCAATGAGTGAAATATTTTTAGTGTTTTCCAAAATCAAAGTTGGTTGCTATGGAAACAGTGTATTTTTTGCCTGTGCGTTGCCGATTAACACTAACTTAATTTTTTTTTCACTCATTGCATAGCTAAGGTTAGTTTTAGTATTTCTA
>JAOTRI020125254.1:0-11813 GCA_028564885.2 Zoanthus sanctaehelenae
TCGGGTCTAACTTCACGCGCCCAGATTCCACTTGGGCCGCTGACATCTGTCAATCAAACATTACACTTTCCTCTCCCTTAGGTCCTAATGTGGCGGCGACTAACATCAATGTTTTTAAGGAAAAAACAGCAACTACTGAAAGCAAAAAAATGAGCAATCTTAATATCCATCGTGACCATTACTTGGAATCGAGTTATTGAAATATATTGGGGGTCTTACAACTAGTCCATAGCGCGTAGTTTTCACCTAAAACATTAGTGTTTGTTGGACCGTCATTCCGTTGTGGCATTTTGGGCGATACGGCACGCTAAAAAAACCCTGTCCAACTTGTGCTTTAGGGTATGTCTGTCTGGTCTGCTTTGATAACATTCTGTATTAAGCGTTCTGCTAAAACATTTGTGGAGGGATAAAAAAACGTTTGTGGTGGGATAAAACGCACGAATCACGTGTTTTATTCTGTTCTTCTACAAAAAACTTCGGATCTCATCTGACGTCAATTGCGACCCATTATCGGAGACCAGTTGTTCAGACAGGCCTATCCATGCAAACAGGTATTGCAGTATTGACACCGTATTGGCAGCTCTCATGCTTCGCATAATGTAAATTTCTGGCCACTATGTATGTGGGTGCATGTATTAGAACCATAAACATCTTTCCTGCACTTGTCCTACGAATTTAGCAAGGAGGCGTTGCCACGAGATGGCGCTTAAGGATATGACCTGCCATTTCTTGACACCCCCTGGAACTGTTTGGTATTTCTCTTAATATCACTGACTATCTGTGACCACCAGATGTAGTTTCGTGTAATGCACTTTATCTTTATAATTTACACGTGTCTTTCATGCAAGGTTTCCAGAACTGTAGTTCTTAACTTTGGGAACACAACAACTTTGTTACCTAACATCAAAGTCCCATGGTTTAGTGCAAATTCCTTTTTAGTAACGGATAACGTCTCAATTGCATTTACATGATTAAGTTCCACTTCATCCGGTTGGTTTGCGGGTAATACAATGCTGCTTTGTCTCACACTACTCAATTTATCAGAAACTGAGGTACTGGAGCTGAAACCGGGAAGCTTCGGTAGCTGATACTGCTTTACCTGGAGTTATAAAACTCTTGAGTTATAAAAGAGCTATAAAACTCTTGTACAGGTTAAAACTGCACGAGCAGCTTAAAAATCAATTCACCAAGATCAAGAGTTGAAAGGTCTTTCTTGAAGCAATTTTTCGCATAACAGAAAACATTTTTTTCGAAGTTTCTGAACAGACTCTTAGGAAATTTCCCATAATCATTCAGAAAATCATAATCCAAAATTAGAACGTTTAAATAGCATTGGTGTTACACTTCTGGCACCGGTGTTATGATTAATCAACAAGAATGCATACACAGCCAGTAACATTCTTAGCATGGAGCATACAGTCGACGATATTTCGAATCATCAGGGCATTCATGTTGACATCGAATGCTGGTATGAAGTAAAACATTCCTAAACTTAAAAACTTACTGGATGCCACAATTTTGTGCTGATATTCTTGTAATGAATAAATTTGTTCCATAAACAGTATTCATTTTAAGTTTTACTCTATGAAAAAAAGGAATACATACTTTACGATAAACGGCAGTAGATAGAAAAAGAATTTGATACGCTGATTTTTGCTCAGCTTCGACACTTTCAACAATGTTAAATCAACTTTAAACGCTATTATTTCAGTCAATACTGTAAAAATGATCATGGTATAAACCAAAATTTAAGTCAACATTACTGAAGAAAATGCTAATTATTTAAGAGTACGAGCGTTTTTACTTTTTTGCTAGACTGCATCAAATAAGTATACTTTTTTTGGGCCAATCGTTAATATTTGTGACATTAGTAAAATAACAAGTATTAAAAATTGCATCGAATACTTTTTTCATACCTTTTGCTGCTTCAGGACAAAATTCATTATCAAATCCGCAAACCGGTCGGCCAAGAGGAGGAGATGATCCACCACCAGGCCAAAGTATCGATGCATTCAGAGGCTCCATCTCATCTCTGTCTCCCCAGTAGTTGTATATGTTTTGGAAAGCACCACCTTTAACGTTCTTCAACATGTAAGATACTTCCCTATCCCCATTTGTGTTAATAGTAACAGGCCCAGACGCACCTTTTGGGAAAACAATGAAATGGATTTAAGATTAGTACTTAACCATGCTTTGCATTTTGCAATAAATTTATACTAACATTTGCAACAAATAGCATTCATTCCTCCTGTTTATGTTTTAAAAAGGTGTTGTATAAACAAAAAATCGATAAGATACTAAGCAAGATGGCTCATAGGAAAACCAAGATTCGACCATATTTTGATAATGGCCTCGATCTTCAAGCATTTGAATTGGATTTGAGTATGAACAAAAGAAGTATCACAGAATAGCAGTAAAATTATCAAGGCTGGTTTTAAATGGCAAAACAATAACAAGCGCTTGTTGTTTACGCTATTGCATTAAAGGTGCCTTTGTGCTTGAGAATGTGCTGCAAATTACCCAGTATTTGTTTGACAAGAAAATACTGAAAAACAAGTTTTTCGTATCTTATTGAAAAAAATCTGGCGATCCGAAACAACTTTTAGCAATTATCTGTGACTGCGGCCGACTCTTGCAAACACAACATTTACCTTATTCTCACTGAATTTCTTGAGTATTAATATTCGCAAAAAATATGCAAATTATTTTTTGCAAAGTCAAGCGCCATCTTTTGCGAGTATTAAGAGAGAAAATTGGAATTAGGGTCTATTAAATTTCCCAAATTTTTCCAAGTCTTTAGAATGTAGCTTTGACCTGAGGACTGTATCAACATGACGAGATAGTCGTCATAAACAATAATATCAAGCAGGGCTCTAGCTGCCGCTCGCCATTCTCGCCAAAAAATATTAACGATAAACGATTGGCGATATATTTTAGTCATTAGCAAATGTTGTTGGCGATAAATAATTTCTTACAGGTCTGAACTTGTAACTCCGCGCGCAACCCGATTTATTTGTGCAGAAATCGGCATTTTTAATCGGCGATAATAGAGTGATTTTAGTGCTACGATGTATTACCTGCGACATTATTTTCGTTGTGCTATAGGTGACAAATATTTGGCTCTATAATGAATGGCAAAATTGAAATTCTATTGGCTAAAATTTTTTTAATATGGCTCCATTTCTTTATGAATGGCTCCAACATTTTTTTAAGAATCGCTCTAACTTTTAAAATTCCAGCTAGAACCCTGAGCAAGCACATATAACAAAGCATAAAGCATGGTACTCTTAAGTCTAAATAAGCAGTAGGTACATCTACATTTACAATCTGATAGTGATAAGCTGATGGGCATTCACAATTTTAAATTGCGGGACTGCTTGCCATAACTTAGACACTTCCTCGAATAACATTAATAAGGCAACAGCTTCAATCTCACCATTATTAATTAATATTAAATGTTAAAACGCATTTGTATTTCAACACAAACAGTTCCCAAAAAGGATAAACTTTACACCGTAGTGAAAAAGACTTTTATACGGACGTTTTGGATAAGACTTACTCCGACCAAGAACTCAAGTCCGCAATGTCACCCTAAAATTATTTTTCACTACGGTGTAAAATTTATTCTTTTTTTAAAACTTTTCTTAGTCTTACTAATATAAGTGTTCTATATTTTGCAGGAATTAATTTTCGATCGCAAAATTTAGTACTTGCCCTTCAGAATATTTAGTCGCTATGGGCCTCTTGTTAGTGTTATACCCGCAATATTAATGTAAATCTCCCTTCAATCGATCTTAATCTAAAAATATGCAAACAATTTTTGCACTTTATAAAAAGCAACGGAACTTAAATATAACAAAAAAACGAACATATTAACAAGGTGCCAAACAACACAACACGTGCTGTCTAGGACCCTTACATTGGACAAAATAGAGGTTACACACTTGTATCGCTTAAGATGATATTTAGAAACCCAACGCACCGCTGAAAGATCTCCCTATAACATGATTCATTAACAATCGACCATTCCTCATCTTTGCCGTGCCGTTTTGGGCAATAGTATCATTAACGGCATAAGCATACAGCAATATTGCATCATGTAAGTACGAGGCAAATACGTTCACCTGTAGAACCAACAATGACATAACTTATCAGTACTTCAATAAAAAGAAAGAAAAGGATTGTAAACTATTATTTTAAATAGACTGTAAGGGAGGAGAAGGATTTTTTAATTAAATTTAATCAAATGTACGGTCACTGTAGAGCATTGGAAATTTAACTGTAATGATAATCAACAAAGTTTTCAAGAGACTGAAATATACACCTATGTTAATGTTTAGATTAATAAAAAATATAACTTGACTTAAACATACTACTTTACTAGGTACTTTTCTTGAAACTTCATATATTCTTGCAAATGCATACTTCTCCGGACCTATATCACTGAACAATTAATGCATACCGTTTCATTGGGTAATATGGTATAGTTCATCTCAGGCATTCGGCGACGCACTTCTGACTGAAAGTATAAGTATTCTGGAGTTTCTGGTACATACTGGCGAACGTCAATCAGTCCTTCCCAGGCTGCACAAGACTCTGCGTTACGTGCGGCCGTATCGGTAGGTTCTGAGCATGAGCTGTATAACGTCTCAATCGAGTAGAACGCATATATTCCGTTCATCATTCCATTATCTTTGGCTGCTAACAGTGCCATTCTAACGCCATTACCATACGAGGCTATGAAGAACACTAAAAACAAAGTGTAGCATAAGTCGCAAAATGTTTTAATACTCGTTTGTATATAATAATAGTTCCTAAAATCAAAATTTGATGTGTAACAGAACCGATGGCGAAGTTATCATAATTTCAAACTTGCACAATAATTTGAGCTTTTCTGCAAATTTGTGTGAAAGCATTCGACAACCGCTTTTCTCTGCATTACTAAGTAAAAATTATTGTTGAGTTTATAAACGAATCAGATTTGCATATTTCTTACGTCTATAATCTTTGTCTATACTGATACAGTACAGTACCAGACTGTTCACATTGTCATTTTCAGCTCCATGAAAAAATTAATAGATTAGATACAACAGCCAGAAAGATCGATAGAATTCTCACGATATGTTTTATTATTAGTATTAGAGTTACTACACGTTTTTAGACTGCTCGCATAAAGCGGATACACGTTTTGACTTTTTTCATCTTTGCAAATTTTCAAACTTTCAAATATGGCATGCAAAGCACCCATAGTATTGAGAGTGGCATCATGCAATAAACTTACCATGGCTTTTCTCTTTCGCTGCCTTGAACATTCCTACTAATGTTTCGTGCGTTACTGAATAAGGATTAAAATTTCCATAATAAGGAATCGTAAAGTTGTTTGCCTGTAGCTCCACTTGTAATCCGCTGCAGTACGACACAAACAAGCTTTCTGTCGAGCACATTAGAGCCATCCTTTTCCACTTCATATAAGCTAGATAGACCGAAAAAAATTTCCCAAGTCCTTGATGTGTACCTGCGGTTCGGACAAATGTAGGATACTCTTCTTTATTTGACAAAACAGCGGCAGAACATCCCCAAGAGATCATGAGTTGATTCCAATGGTCTGCTAATAACCCTCCCGGGATGCAACCTACAGAGCATCCTGGACCAATGAAGACGTCGACGTTTTCCACATAATAGTAATCTGACAGCACAGCAAGTGACAAATTGCCTCTACAAGAACTGTCTCGAAGAAAGTATGTCAAGTTGTGGCCTTGTAATAAGGTAGTATCATTCTTGATCTTGTCAAGAGCGATAACAATGGCGGAAGCCATTTTCGAACCTCCAGGCCAAGTCCCTGTAAAGGGCAGGAAAATGCCCATCTTGAGTTCAACTCCCGCGGATATAGGGAGTAAAAGTGCTAACGACAACAAAAGTTTCAGCATTATGTCAATCCATTAGCTGGGCTGTGAAAAGACAAAAACTTAGATGACAAATTCATAATTATCACTAATTAATAAACTTTTCATGTACAAATCTTTTTCTTAAACAAGCAGTATAGCCATAATAAATTTGAGTATTCTTTCCTGTTATATATTTAAACTAAACGTAATACCTGCGTTAATACCTACTTTGAAAGAATTTAGAAGCACATATCAGGGTTTAGTTTGACTGTTTGATTGTAAAAACTGAGGCGGCTGAATAGTTTTGTTGTTCGTTATTACGACAAACAAAACATAATAATGCTGTAACTAAGAGAGGCAAGAGCCGGTTTAAGAATTAGAGGATCTGTTATAAAACTCAAACGTTGATATTATAAGTGACGATTTTATTTCAGTTAACGGTAGCGTGTAATTTGAATTACAACTAAGTTAGTTTTAATAATTGTTTTCATTACCTTGTGCCAGACCCCGAGAATCCTATACTTATCATTTTTATAAATAGGACAACGAATTACCAAATACTGATAAATTTAACTTGTTCGTGATCGGAGTAAACATTTTCTCTTCATGCTAAGGTCGAACAAAATTCCCTTTCCTGGTCTTAGGTAGGCCTTTTCTTATAATTAAATGCACCAGAATCGTATTTCTTAAAAAAAACGGCAAAAACTTTCGTAAACATTAACGTCGAAATTGACAGAAACAGCGCCGGTATACAACGAACAAGGTAAACCCGAAAAGCATATGTATGACAGTCAAATTTCCGTTAAAGATTTCCTTTTTGATCAACGGACGTTTTTAAGCAAAATCTAGCATTTTAAAAATGGAGCATTCGGCAAAAAAGTTAGGAAAATTGTTGACTGCATTACAAACACAAAAACTGACACCTGGCATTACATGTTTTCTAGTAATTTTCAATTTTCACAATAAAAAATATATTAGTTAAAAATAGCTAAATGTAAGATAATTACAACAGTTTTTATAACAAACAGTTCCAACCACAGCTTCACTCACCTTAACCCAAATAGGAAACTTGTTTGTAATAGTAATTGTTTTCTTACAAAATTTTCTATGAAAAAGTCAAAAAGCGTTTTTAACAATAACGAAGACGCAGTTGGACCCTCGAGTGTCGCTATGTCATTGTCTTTTGAGAAGATGAATCTGATTGGCTAGATACACACAATACGCTTTATGATTGGCTCACTTGGGCACACGTCAGCCTACTTTCGCGCCATTTTCAAAAATAGAACCTATTTGTTTTTTGACTTATTACAGCTTTTTTGCATTATCTTGCAAAATAGAAGAAAAACATAACTGTGCCTTTTTACTTTAAAAAGTGAACAAACTTAAATGAAAACGATTGGAATTTGCTCATTTTTAACCACCTAAAGCCTGTTTATATGGTGTGGCCAGCACATGCGAACTGGCCGGCTTACCTACAGGCTACACCGCACTTTTTAAAAGTATTCTGGCCCCTGTTGATGAACAGCCCGGTGATTACGTATTTTCAGTAACACGCTAGTTATGTCTGTTCAAATATCTATTTACAATAGACTTCCGTTTATGATTGTTGTGTTCGTACAAGAAATATTTATCCCGTACATAAGATATCTGTTGTCCTAAAAAAACGTAAATGTACCACAGGCTTCCCAAGCTGGCAGTTATTAAAAATTAAAGCTACCGGGGATGTTTGAGGGGATATCTATTAATTTAACAACCAGTACCTTTGTTCATGCGTTTGTTCAAATTGAATTTTGTAATAATCATAATTGCTAAGCACAAGGAAATTGTTGCAAAAAAAAAAAAAATTGCTAAACTTGTTTGGGAAAGGAAAAAACTAACCAATGGTTTATAGCTATAAAGCAGTGGTCAGTTTCATCATCCAATGCCTACAAACAACTGTTATAACCAAAACTAGCCGGCCATTCTTTCACACAGTTTAAAACTTTTTCAAACAAAACAAAAGCAGGCTTTTCAAGAAAACTTATCTTGCCGTCTTTTTGCCATATAACATAATGTATAAAATCATTTCGGAGACATTTGCCATAGTAAAATACAGTACGTAAACTACATAAATACAAAAAACAACTCTATTTCGACTGCAGCCAAATAGCATCCAATTAATTAACAGGCTGTTCTTAAAGCCTGGTTTCCATATTATCTCTACGATCTCATCCGTCTCACCAATCGCATAAAATAGTGCACATGGGATCGATGCGATACATACAACTTACACGATCGTATCGATCTCCTGGATAGAACAGTGCTCTATCCGCGCGATCGCAATTGTCCCGCTCGTTTCAGTATTTTCCGATCGCGAAAGAAGTGTCTCCATATTAACTCCTGGATCGCGAGGCCACTATTTCATGCGATCGGCGATACCGTTGAGATAGAAGATGGAAACTAGGCTTTAGGAACAGGACATGAACAGGAGGCAGGCGGGCGTCAGTCGAGAAGTGAAACAGACTGGCACCAATTATTTTCCACAACCCGCGTCTTAAAAGATGGCGTCGCGTTAACGACATGAAATCCATCAGTTTGACGTCCAGACCAGAGGTAGAACGTGAGAAGCATGGCAAATTCAGGCAAAAACTTAAAAAAACTTACGTGTGTGAAAATACTAGCTATAACAAGGAAATGATAAAAAAACAATGAATTTCAAGGTTTTACAAGTAATAACTGATATTGACCACGTTGTTGTGGTTTTCGTCTTGTATTTTTGTTTTCACTTTCTATTCTAAAATTTGGCTCACAATGAAGTTTCAGCATAATCGGTTCCAAAGCGCGAGTAAGACAAAATGGTTGATTTCAAGAGTTTAAGCAAGGGTTATGTGCTTCAAAATCAAGTAAAAAAAACAAATTTTGTTGGATGCCGATCAAGCTTCAAAAATGCATCTACAAATCAAAGAAAAGCAAGTCTTCTAAAGAAAATACAAAGACCATCTACAAGTGTAAAGATAGTCTCTTGTTTGCGAAAAAACTTCATCCCAAAGTATAAAGCAGTAGCTCGATATTAGCTTTTTGAAATCGAAATTCAACTTTATATTCGGTTTCGGCAATGTCATAATGTTATTTACAGTAAGGAAACACTTCTCTTGATACATATTCCCCATATAGAATTCTTCATCCTCGGTCATATCGTCAAAATAAGTAAAGTCAAGTGCTTCTCTAACACTTTAGAGAGAGTTCGCCATGTTATATACAGCACTTGGCAGAGACGATCAGCGCTTCTTCTTTCCCGCTCTATTAAAACCAAATAGATAAAAGTCCCTCGGTCTCAGTTTCCCGGGTTGCAACACGGTCAAATAGCGCGTTCTGGGTCTCTCGCGTCCTGTTTCTAAATCTGTCTAACGTCAAAAACCACTGATCAAGTTCATGTCAAAAACCGCTGACGGCGATGAATAGCAATATGTTATTTTAAAAAGATGCTATGAAAAAGGTACACGCGAATTGCTTTCGCATTAGTTTAAAAAATTGTTTTATTTAGACATCACATGTTAGCGCCGAGTCAATTACACCCTCGCTTCCATGCATTAATGCTCATGTGATTGTTGTTGTGGATGATGTAACCTTAGTCGTAAAGCACAGTATCTGGTGTCAAATATTAATAATTATTTGGGAAACAACTGTTTTCATTGACTTATAGTACCCTTATTTCGTGTAGCCTCGTTTTCATCCAATAATGATCACGTGACCAGAAATTACAATGTCTATATAAATTATATAAAACAGGTCAGTCTATTCACAATATTATGATGTAGTGACTAGATTCCATCAGTCAAACCGCCCTTTTTGAAAGAGGCCTGGGAATTACTTTTTAGTTGTCTCTCGTTCCGCTTGGCTAGCGTCTTCAGGCTTTTTTCGTTACCAACTTTTGAAAGAATTCGAATATAACTAAACGTATTTTATTATTTCAGTCGCGTTTCCATGCAAACATTACATACCCCTAACCAAGCATCGCTGTAGCGACTGTCGGTACGAGTTAAAAACTACCAAGGAGTGTTTTTATGTTCCTAAGGAATCCCTTAACACATCGATATATGGCTTGTCTTCTTGACAACACGCAACATTTCTCGTGATAGCATGGCGTGCTTACCTATGCATTTTACAACAATCAAAACGCCTTCCAACAAGAATACCTTTAAAAAGAAAACTTTTTGCACACACAATATATATATATATACTTCCAAGTTCAAGATTCACCGGCGAATCCAATAGAGTGCTCAACAGTGTTGGAGCTTGATAAATTCGTGGCGCAAATTCGTGTTGTAAGATGCATGAGCCCGGACCGGTACTACTGAAGACATATTTCGAATATAAAACACTCTGCTTCCGCTGAACGTCAACTACAAAGTTATTTTTGTATATAATGAACTTTGTAACGGTAGTCCCTAACCTCTCCACTTCTTTATACATATATCCACTAAAAAAGTTATCTCAAGATTGGATTATTAAAACTTACAACTAATCCTTTCATACATATTACGTCACAGTATGTAGTATTTACTAAAGCACCGATATCCATCTTGGAGAGTACTTATTGGCTCCCGTAACTAGCGATATACACGGTATTTGCTGATTTTTAATCCGGAATTCAAAATAACAGAAAGCACGCATACGCAAACTAAAATATATAAATTGCTTTTATTGTAGTAGTTTATGAAAATATAGCGCATTATTTTTTCCTATTTAGGTAAATACTAAAACAATTAGCACCTAAGGTCCGTTAGACATATACCTCGACGGTTTCTTACCTCAGTTCCACTACCTTTCTTTGCACATTACACATTTATTTTCTCCGTCCCTAAAATTGACAATTGCAAGACTATAAGAACCCTGGTCGTCCTATTGTTTCTCCTTTTACTTTTCCTACTGAACTCATTTCCAAATATTTAGATTCAGTCATGTGGCCTGTAGTGAAATCCCTATTCACTTACATTAAGGACACTATTATTTTTAATGAAATTGGGCTTTAGGTTATCGCATCCGAGAACATATTTATGATGTTCGTCACAACGATTCAACTATACCTGTTTCCCGCTACCTTAAATCAATTAACCGCTCTCATTCTGACTTTGTATTCTGTTTATCATTGGTTAACGACAATGACGATTACTGCATAACTAAAGAAATGCGATTCATTCACTGACTAGGTTCACTCAATCTCTAAGGTGTGAGTAAACCTGGAAACGGGGGAAAGATTCAATTACCATCTAACCCCCCCCCCCCCCCATCCCTATGGAAAAAACTTTACTCATGTAGTTTCATTTGAAAGCGACCTTTACTATCAATTAAGTACGTTCCGATTACTTTGAATAATACCTCATGGATTTGCAAAAACTTAGTTTACTGCAAGCCAACATGAATTATGAAAAACGGAATGAAAAAAATACTGGCAATATAAGAAAACAAATTTCCAGCCGAAAGTTTCTGCTGTCCCGCTTTTGCATCAATTTTTTTCAGCAATTTTTTAACCCTCTCAAATGAACCGTTGTGAGGACGAGGCTCCACACCAACTAAATGACAGATTAACGGGTAGAGGTCAACATTTTTAAATGGTTGAATTTTGTATCCCGAACGGAATGATGGCCCGGTAGCTATAAAGATTGGCCACATTTTTTTTTCCTGATTGCTGTAGCCATGGGTTCCTTTCGTCCAATTCTTACTTACGGAAGGTCTCTCTTTGGTGATCACCCAACCAAGGTCTGCCAAAAGAAAGATGGGAGGAATTCGGCGATTATTTTTCCAGTGAAATATATCAGGGATTTCGTTCTTCCTATTTATGGTTATATTAGGGTGCTTGTTTGCAGTTAGGTTTTTGTAGATCTCTTCCTCTTTCCCTGCTTTAGGGATTATGTGTGCTAATGTGGTCTCCACCAAACCGTGATACGA